>VBVQ01002048.1:0-28039 GCA_011636635.1 Tetramorium simillimum | reverse complement strand
GTCTTTCCCTTGCCCCGGATGGATTCCGCTCAACGATGGCTTTTGGATAGCCGCCCAATCGCTGCCACATATTCCTATCAGCCTCCGGTTTCCACTTTCCACCACCTCCCCCCCTATCTTCATCCACTTGTCACTATTCGCTTCTTGAGGTGCATAGTGAAGTAACCATGTAACCCTTTTAATCCTGATTCTTCGTGAATACTATCGGAATTTCTCGCGAAAAACGAATTATTCCTTTTACTTACTTATAAATAATAATTTTTGCGATGCTCTTGAAATCTTCACACATCTTTCGTCACAATTATTTTATTTATCCTGAATAATACATTGAAAAATTTTATGGTCATTGTTAACAAATGAATTATTCCATAAGGTTTTATAAAGTTTACATTTTAATCCATCATCTCTTATTCCCGTTACGTTGTTCATATTGCACGTGTTGGAAGTTTTCATGGCTTCAGGAAGTTACATGCAGGTTCTAAAAATGAAAAAAGACATGAGAAATCATAGAAACAGCGGTGCTCTTTTGGAAATTGCGCACTAGCCATTCACCTCACACCATTACACGCGGCGTAGACGTGTTACCGGATTATATGTATGTTCGAGCGAGTGAAAAACGTAAATACTTTTAACGTTATTACCTTTATTAAATTGCATTGTACGCTTTTTCGAGATGTGCTTGCCGTCAGCCGCACGGAATCTTTCGGCGTGCTTTATGACCAAAATGGAGGCGTGGTTGGATCCGATCCAGCCAGGATCCACCCCCAGATGTTGGCGTTACCGACGTGTAAATTCGTTCTTCTTCGCTTTAGGATGTTTCTGCGGGATTTTTAGGATGTTCTGTGAGCTCGACTTTCATTGTCTTGCCGTACGAAGTTGAGAAAATCGTTATTATCTCCGAAATGCCCCGGGAAAAGAAAGTCGAAGTTAGAAAGATCGAGTAGCGGAAACGGACGGTACGTTATAGTTATAACATTGAGGTGGACAATCCAATTAACCGAATAAAGATGATATTTTATATTAATATTCTTCTATTCCATCCATCTTCTCTTACTCTTTAAATACAGGATCCAACATATAAGATAAAAGTGAGGAAATGCACTCTTAATGTGTCATCACTGCGTGAATATTTTTTACTATTAGTTAAATAAGCATCTCTTTAATTCATTTTAAATATTATTTTGATACATTTTGCCGGTTATTCTTATCTCATCCAGAAAATTCTTGATAAAGCAATAAATTTCTCTCTTTCCCTATCTCTCTCGTTAAAAGCATCCGTTTCATTAATCGATATAATAAGCGACAGCGAATTAGTAACACACGTATGTAACGCATTCGGGAACGGTAATAAATCTAATAAAGCATTCCCCGCTAATCAGGAAATAACACTCTAATTAAGACGAACGATCCAGCCGGTGCTGTCGAGCCGGGCTGCGCAACCGGCCGAGAAAAACATTTTCCAGCGAGTGAAAATTTCCTCGTAACCTCCACGAACGTTGTGCAGCGTTGAAAATAATTAACATGGCGTGTCAGCGTGTTGTAAATAATTAATATTGCGCAGCTCATTTACAAACAGCCATTCAACTCTCGACATGCGACATGCAATCGACGCATTCGTGCGCACTGTATTTATTATGCACATACATATATTATTATACGTGCGTAAAAAATAAATTTAATCTGATTTATCTCTTAAGCACTATGTATTTGCACTTTCATTGTCTGATGAAACTTTTCCGCGCGTATTTACAGTTTCCCTACAATTAGTATGTCTTAAAATTTTTAGTAATCATTAATTTTTATTTATATATATGTATAATAGCTATATAAAAAATATAGTGCACTGGAATACGTAGATTCATCAGAGTATCGCTCGTCAATCATGTGGCTTCAAGATTAATTACTAGAGATTTAATTTATTATATTATGAATTTAGAAACATTAATTTTATTTTCTTCTGTGAACATATTGTACCTACGTATGATCTTTTTGTTGCCCGGTTTTATTGTTGGTTGGCGATTGAATTATCAGATAGTGTTATAGTGTCACACCTTTCTTTTTGTGACAGCATTGTACATGCGCTAACGTCAGAATATTCACGATGCTACAGATATGGAGGGCTCAGACTAGCAGTTAATTAGGACTGGGAAATTAGATTTTACGTTTCGTTATTTTGCACCCTGCTGACGGCTAAACGGGGTGAGCGCGAGGGTGGAATGCATGTGAATTCGCCAGATGATCGCCATTGATACCGAATAATAAGCTCGCTTAAAACTGTCTGACGCGGCGATAACACGCGCCGAAAATGGCGTCCTAGATACTCGTTTCTACATTGGTATAGCTTCATTCACTATTTTCTCTTTTTTTCTTGATACTCCAGTACATTCATGTCTTACTCGAATATTTTGAAATGTTACGTTGTGTCTTACAATATCATTAGATTTTTTAAATACTTATTTCGGTTTTCTTTCTTTTTCTGTTTTTTAAATTAAAATGAATTTATTTAAAAAAATAGAGAAATCTATTAGAATATTTGATAAAACGTTATTGATAAAATTACATTATTTATTAATTATATTAAATTCGTTTCTTTTGACTTGAACAAAATAGCTTCGTATTTTGTAAATAATATTATTGGCGTTCATTATTTTATTATACAAATTTAATTTTGTTATTATATTACTTTAAGGTATAACATTTTTTTTCACAAAATGTTTTACGAAAAGTTAAATTGGTACGCGCAGATAAAAAATTATAAGAAAAATTTGGTAAATTTTTTTTCAAAGCAATATAATTTTTAAGGAGTAATTGCAGTTACTTGGAGACACATAAATAGGTATAAATATTCTACGTTTTTGCCGATTACAAACTGTGTTGCGGCACTATCTATTTTGTATTACTTATATTACACAGGCTTACATATACATGCATTTTATGTAGAATTTAGTTTCGAACTGTACAATAAATCTGTACACTATATCTAATCTAATCTCCCTTGCGTAATTTTACAATGCTACAGGACACGGTTGCGGATGTTTAACTCGCTGTTTCTAACGTTGTAACGCCACCGTTATGCATTTGTACTTCCTCCTGTATATTTTAAAGCTTACACGTATCAACAATACTATACGACTGAAGAGGTTTCACCCCAAGGTATCATAAAACTTGCCCCTCTTTCTCTCTCTCTCCCCCCTTTCTCTTTCTCCGCCACCATTGACTTCTCGCCTCTTTCTCATTTTTCTTACGATAT
Organism: Tetramorium simillimum; assembly: GCA_011636635.1. Taxonomy (NCBI): domain Eukaryota; kingdom Metazoa; phylum Arthropoda; class Insecta; order Hymenoptera; family Formicidae; genus Tetramorium; species Tetramorium simillimum. Next base: position 24,789 of record VBVQ01002048.1, on the reverse strand, counting down.
TTCACCCCGCGTCTTTCTTCCTCCCTCCCCGCCCTCTTTCTTAGATCCAACTGCACCCTCCGAAGTGCATAGCCTTCATATGCTACAACGTACGTTTTCTCGCGCGTTACCCAGATTGGCGCATCACATTCTCTACCTCCCTCTCGTCCTGCCGCTCATCCCTACCGTCCCACCGCCGACTGCATTTTTCATTTCGCTCCCGGTTCATGACGTTATTACCCTTTACCCCCGTACTTTTGATACGACTTTATACATCAAGCTGTAGCAATCCTATTACCGCGTGAACGCGACGGAGCGGATAATCGCGCGCGCTCGCTCGCTCGCTCGCTCGCTCGCTCCCTCCCTCCCTCACAGAACGAACGTTTTAATCCTGATAATTGGATCCGCTTTAATTTTTTTATGCCGATTCATACGAGCTCCGCGTCTGTGCCGCGCGCGCGCGCGCGCGCGCGTGTATCTTATAGGTTTCTCTTTCCCCGTTGCGTTTATTGCATACTCGCGTGGGTGCAATTGCGGAAGTTGCGCGATGAGGGATTATGCTTGTTTGTATCCGGAACACGGCTACTCCCAGTGTGGCAAATCGCTATGTGCAAAGTTTCACACTGTCATTCAGCATTAAAATTGTTGTGTGCTTGTAAACGAGTGCATTCGGCTCAGGTACTTATTTCGGCAAGGTCAAATCTCTTCTTTTCTAGGGATCTGATCTTTTTGCTCACTGAATTAATGAATGTCTCACATCGTGACGAAAGATATCTCCAATAATTAACACAGCGTATCATTTAATTATTTTTATTTTATTTAATAAAGCAATTCATACTTTTGCTCTATTATCTTTCTCCCATTCTCTAAATCTATTTTTACCAACTTCTGCAAAATTTATTTCTGACGTATGACCTTTTTGAGGCGACTGATTTATTGGTAGATTCCATTGTTACGTATAGTAGGATACTTCCATTTTTACCGCAGTGGGCGGTGCTTTAGAGGACTAGACATTTAACTTTTACCATACATAATGTGTGCAGAGAGAAAGAGGGAGGGAGGGGGAAGGGCAGTAGAACGATTAAAAGTACTTATCCATATTATTCTACATAAATACATTTTATTCATTTGAAATACAGCTTTTCAGATTCACTAAAGTTAAATGCATGCGTAAATTTTGCGCCATCGCGTGTGTACATACATCATCTTCCTTTTCTTCCTGACTTTCGTTAGATCAGCGGATTCGATTAATTCTTTATGATTCTCTTCGTGGACTCTTTTCGGGATGCGGAAAACGCAGCGAGAAAACGCCATCGCAACTCGGGCCATTCGTTCTCGTGCGAATTTATGGTTTCGCACAGTGACGGCGTCGAGTCGGCTAACGAACTGACCTGCCGCGGTTTAATTTAAAACCACCGGCGAGTGGGTCTCTTCCGGTCGATTAGGAGCTGGACAAGTCTTTCCTGAAGGAGGGCCGGCGCTCTATCTCTCTTTCTCTCGCTCTCCCTTTCTACCTTTCTGTTTCTACCCCTTTCCACCACCTCTCTCGCTCGTTTTCACCACGGTGTTTCTGCTCGCGGTGTTATCCGGTCGCGTTTATTTACTGATACCGCGCTCCCGAGCTCGCCACACGATCGTGTACATAAATCCAGTTAGCCCTTTGCACACTCGTCCTTCTTCCCCTGCCCCGTTATCACTCTCCTTCGTTTTCGCTCCCTCTTCCGTTCGTTGCGATTTTCTCGCGCGAGCTTCCGACTTTTCTCTGAAGCTGTCACGTTATTTAACTCGGGTTTTTACGAGAGAACCGTAAATGGCACCTGAATTCGTTTGATTCGAATCGAGAATTGGCGATTATTTTAAAAAACCGTTTCGCTATAGTACAGATTTACATTGTAATACTTCAATTATATATATGATTTATGTTTATAAAGTAAATTACTATTTATATAATATTTATATTATATTTGCATAGGTTACTACAAAAAACATTTTTTTCTATCAAGTTGTGTGTCAAATGTAACAAATATTTATGAAATTTTCCTCTTTTGAAGCTTTTTTAAAAGAGAGAGTGAAAAAATTTTTTCTACATAAAAAAAGATTTATCTGAATCTGCAAAACTACGATTTTTTAATTCTTCTTTATTACGAGAGATATATTAATAATTTTGTATATTATTTTTGCTTTTAGTATTAATTACATGCTTATTCTCGTTTTCAAAATTCATACACGGTATACGTAAAATTATATACATTATTAAGATAATATTTAATAAAATTTATAATATTGTTATCTCGTTTCTACTGCTGGCGTAGGGAATGTTCACGATGTAATATTCCATTTACGGTAGAACGAGGTTTCAACAGGACGATTATTCGCGGACGAACTCGCGCCGTTGCTACAACTCGCTACTGCCGGTTAGCGACTTGCTGAACGTGGCGCACTTGCGGAATGCAATTTTACGTACGAAATGCGACGTTACATAAGTTATCGTGGGTAATGCACCGGGAACGAGGTCGTCGCTAATTGTAAGATGGCGCAGAGGAAGCGCATGTGGAAAGGGGCGAGGGTACAGGGAAACATTCGCCGGCACATAGAATACATGCGGGTGCGTGCAATTATGACATAAGGCTACAGGTGCACTCTCGGCGAATGCTCCTGCGTTTGTAAATCTTTCCTCTTCTCTCGGCTCTGCAGTTTTGTCTCTTTCCCTCTTTTTCTCCTTTGCTCTTGCAAATATCGTAATTTGATTTTAAATTATCGTTTACTGAAATAAATCTCACTATACCCTTTTTCTTATTTTCCGTAATTGCACGGTATTACAATTTTTTATGTGTTATAACTCGGCATTAGAAAAAGATCTGAAATATCATATACATATATAACTACTTTAATTTTATCACATCTTTTTTTTTCTCTTACTTGCCATTTTCACACCTTGCCTTTTCTTTCTCAGTTCCTCTTTTCCCTGTTACACTGGTTTCTTCTTCTCTAAAACTTAATTTGTCTCTTGTCCTCTTTCTATTTTTCTTTTTTTTCTTTAGCTCTTTAATTCTTGGTTCTTCTTTTCAATGCTATTTCTCTTTTTTCTGCAGTTTCCTTTAATATGTATTAATATTTGGCGGACACATATATTTATTGATATAACATAAATAAATCGCGTATATTTTCTTCGTGATGCTCGTATGTTTAGACAAAGAATTGTTCCCTCTATGACTTCTCTCTCTCTCCTCTTTTTCTATCTACCTTCCTTTTCACTTGAATTTTTTTATTTTATTTCTAATTTATTTAATTTCCTTTTTGCTTTACTTTTTATTCTGTCTCCTTATAAAAAAACAAATAACTTTGCTAGCTTGATAATTTATTAAAATGAATTAAATTCTATTAAGTCTCTTACCCTATTTTTTATTGTTTAAATAAATAATACCCTTTTTATATCATTTAATATATTTTTTGAAGATTATAATCTTTTTCCATTCGGATTAATCAATTTTTCGAGTATAACATTTTATATAATATATGGTTTATGTCACGTATATTCACACACATATGTAAAACAAATCAGTCTTTAATTAGGTTTTTCTGCATCTACTTCTCTTTGGATAAAATGCAACAACAACGCTCTCGCTGCGCCAAGCCACGATATTTGTTTGTTCTTCTAGGAAGGAATACCGGGCAACCCGGTTTTCCGGACTGGAAAAACCATCGAAAAACAGAACAATTTGTATCCACGGCAGTCGGAAGCGCTCGGCTTCGTCCGAGCCATAAATCGGCGCGCTCATCTTTAAAATATGGGGACGCCGAGATATTTGGATTTGGGCATGTCGAAGCGAGCAAGAACCGCGGGTAGAACCAAAAGGGGCGAAGAGAAGGGGTGGGCGAACTGGGGTGGAGAGCTCGGTAACAGGAAGTCGCAAAGGTCCGTAGTAAAGATGTCATCTCCCCGCCAACCAGAGGGAGACGGCGGGGCGGGGGGGCGGCAGGTTTATTTGCAACGGGTGCATTGCCGGCCTCGGTCGCGCGTTCCCCTCCTCGCGCCCCTCGTTCCTTTCGGCCCTTCCCCTTTTCCCGCCAGTGCAGCCTCGTAAATTGCACGGCAAATAATTGATAGGCGAAGGCGATGTCTCTATTCCCGTTGGCAGCACTTGTAAAGGAGCCGCGATTTATTCCGCCTCACCGCCTCACTGCCTCGCTGTCCGCTACCGATATAAATGGCTTTGCTACCGGAGAATATGCGGGATGGAGCGGAGAGAAGATAGAAGGGAGTAGGGTACCGCCGCTGCCACCACCGCCGCCGCCGCCGCCGCCGCGAGAAAGAAAATGTTTGTGGGCCCCGGAGAAGGAAGGAGACGCCGCGGAAAATCGCACGGGAAATTCCACGCCAGTTGGACTTTTTCTTCCCCTTTCTCTCTCTCTATCTCTCTCTCTCTCGCTTTTGCTCGCGCTCTCCTCTTTGCTCCCTTCGAACACGCGCGTATCCGCGCTTTACGCTTTAAATGACGGCCCGTTTCCGCTTTTTCCTCTCCTTCGACCTCCCGCTTTGGCAAGCAGATGACCAGGATAGGAAACATCGCCGTCTGGAGCGCTGCCATTTTTGCGGCAAGGAATACGTCGGCCCGTAAATTACTTCGAGGCCGCCGTATCAGTTCGATATTTCGCGATAGTCTTTTTCTAATCCGGAGAATCGGATCCGTTAACGTTACATTAATGAGTTTCTTCTCGCTTTTGCGCAAGGCTTTAGAAATTGCGATGAATCTCAGAGTTAAAATTCTATTTAGACTTGCGTCACAATTTGGAATTGTCAAGGCGTCAGTGTTATATTGATTATTTTAATTCTATTTAAAACATAATATGCGTGTTTTATTATGAAATCTAATGATTATAAAAAAACTTTGTATTACGACTTTAAAAGAATTAGTGCATACGTGTGCGAGTGCGCGTTGAAATTTTTAAATATGAAATTTAATATTTCTCCTGAATTTAATAGAGAAGCTAATATAAAAAATTAGTAGCAATTAAATACTTTGGAGCTCTGTAATTAACGATATTATTTAATATTAGGATTACAGAAATAAACGATTATTTTTTATCAAATAGTGATGTATCACGTCGATTACCATTCGGATGGATTCAACAATTCGGGCTTTTTTCGAAGCTTTGTTCACGGATGAAGCACTCCTTCGCTCGATAGCCATTGAGTCGAAGAAGCGATCTAACAAACGCATTCACGCGAGCATCGTTATATCTCGCAAAAACATGGCAATGGATGTACATTCGCATTCTTTTCTTCTCTCTTTCTCTCTGCGAAAATTTTTTTAACGATCTGCCTTGCTACCGCGGCCGACAATGTAGTCGGGATTGCGAACGACTTCCTTTGCACAGTATTCCGCGAATTTGTAAACGATTTGACATTGTGCGCTCCGAAAAAAGCTTTGTCGCTATTAAATGTATATGCAATTGCAGGTCGAGACAAAAACACATTTTACTATCACATCAAATGGAGAGACACATTTTTGTTATTTTATGTTACAATTAGTAATCATAAAAGTAAGTCTTTTTTATTAGCATATTTCATTTGGATTAAAAATTTAATTTATACCAAATTATGTTTAGTAAAAGTAAAATTTAATTACAAATTCTACAGATTTATACTTAAAAAATGTTGTAATAGTTTTAGTATATTCCGCACAGTTAAAAAAATGAAGAGTAAATGAAGAATGAAACACTCTTCAGAGAAGACATAATTTTATTTCGTTAGAACGGTATCTTATTTTGTTAGAAAATTACATTTTGTTACAAACTACGCATACACCGTGCACAGCTGCGAAAATGGAGGCGCAAAGAATGGTGGCGAATTCAGATGAATGAGAAAGCGAGAGATAATGCAAAGGGGTGACGAGGATAAAAGACAGGGGCAGGCGGAAAAGAAGGGCGAGCATTGTTGCCCGCGGTCCGTAATTAGGCTGAATGGCGCTTTTCACGGGACAGCCCTTTTTGAAACGAACGCGGCCCGGCGCCGCGACGAAATATCACCGGGCGATAATTAACGCGTTATCGCGTCCAAACCGGCCGGCTGTGTGGCATAGTAGGAGAATTTAACCGCGCGATTAACGAATTCGCCGAGAGTTGTAGCGCGCGCGCGCGCGCCGACATCGCTCTTTGCGTGGAGTGGTGAGCTGAAAAATAATATCCTCGCTTATCCTACTTCGTGCGTATTTTTATAAAATAACATTGTGCCGAATGAAATATTTGAAAAGTCCGTTGTTTGCGACATTTGTTCGTGAAAATATCAGTCGAGGTATTTAATACTTATGTATCTATTTTATCAACTTTTTTCATTATCTGTAAAATATCGAAGTTCTCTCTATTATAATTGTATGGATTTTAACGGTACGATTAATTAAATTTTCATTCTTCATCTTTATCTGTGTATATCGTTAGCTGATTCTTTCTATTTAAATTCTTTCTTCGTTAAAACTACAGCTTATGACAGATGAGATTGTGATCTTGAATTCTAAATAACCGATTTATGTCTATTTCTACCAATGCAGATTAACTTTAATCTCGGTTTAACTTACTTTTTATCTTTTTCTAATTGTTAGGACAAAAAAGAAATAGAAAGTAAGTTAAACCGAGATTACAGTCCATCTGCATTGGTAGAAATAGACATTAATCATTTTAATTGTATATTCTTCATCAAAGATTCATTATCTTTCTCAATACTAAACTAAAAGTGCATTTGTGTTATATTTAATAGCAAACGCTATTATTGAGATTAACACAAAGGACGAGAAAAGTGAAAGGCAAAACAGTCAAAATGAATGTCGTTTGAAATACCAAGCGAAGCGTTCTTTAAATCGGTTTATCAAGAGGGGAGACTTCTAAACGCCCGTCTACGCTTCGTTACAATCTAGACTATAGGGCTGCAAAACTGCAAAGGGACAGTGAATTGCTAACTAGAGTTAATTGAGCGGGGCTGTTGGTGCAAGTGACTCTGAAAATGCGTCCGTACTTGTCGTAGTGTGCACGACAGGTCAGTCGTTCTGTTATATGCTGCCGTCGCGTTAAAATATCCGCGCCGCTCGCAATTCGGTACCAGGCGTTTATCGGCCGAATAATATTCGCGAGTCACGTCGACAAAATGTTTAACGGTTCGCGCGACGGCGATTAATGAGATATTTTAACTGGACGAAATAGATTACGCACGCCGACCGCCATTCGAAACAATCAAACTGCCCGTTTGGACCGCCGCCAATCGCTCGACCGTATAAACGTGCGAATTTATTATAAATCCGCGACGGGCGTGCGCTCGTAACGACCCATCGATCGCGAGGGCAAAAATCAACGGAGTTTGATTGATTAATTTCCCGTCATCGTTTGAGTCCTTTTTTATGCGCCAACAATGTTGCCCGTGCGAATGCAGAAATCTGGAATTAAATAACGGGATGTGGCTGCTGCCGTTTGTTGCGATGACGGCAATCGCAACAGCATTATGAAGCAAATAATAATGCGATATTACAATGAGTTATTATACCCTACAATCGTATTTTACATGAATGAGAGAAGGCGCAATGCGGTATAATAGAAAAATTGAAGTAGAAAAATTTAAATTCTCTAATGTTAATAATGCTTAAATCTCTCAGCTTATGGTTTCTGGAAATAAATTGGGTACGTCACAATGTGTATGTCACATGAATGCTTAAAAAGCGTTTCAATAATTCCAGATTTTTTAAATTTCGCAACTTAAAAATGCACTGCAAAAAGCTACAGTGCGAGGATTTGAAATGTCAGAGCTGTATAATTTTAACCGCAAAATTTCTTAGATGATCACAGGACCGTTGCACGCGTTTTTACATTACGCTATTAGAGCCCCGATTACTTTCAATCCTAGGAAATACACTTCGACGCGAAGATTCTGGATTATCCTGTCGTTCGCGAAGCAAGTGAATCCGCGCAAAAAGCAATTCGAGTGTGTATGCCGGGCGATCGTATAGTAGTCGGAAGCAAAACGGCCGCCATAAATCGCGAGGTAAGAGAGAAAGAGAAAGAGAGAGAGAAAGAGCGCACATGCTTTGCATAATGTAAGCTTCGCTGCTCTCGAAGCGAGTCCCGTCGCCTCGCGTTTCCTCTCGTTCTCTGGTGCGTTTCTCCCTCGTTTATTCGTTGCTACCTCCTCCTTTTACTTTCGTCCTTTTCCGCCATCGTGCCACTTGCGTGTACAAGACCGTTCCGTAAGAAAAGGAACAGAGCTCGTTGCTCTTATTGATATATTAGCGAATTTTTTCTTTCTTTCACTCTTGCTTATTCGCACTGTTTATTTGTGGGTGAAGAGGAAAGATATGTAATTGGACGAAATATAGAATTGATTTTAAATGAAAGTTATAACCGTAAAGAAAAAAATGACTATAAATTGATGAATATAAGTATAAAAAATTTTGATATCGATTTAAAATTTATATTTACTAAACCGTATATTGAAATAATAATTGATATTTGCTGCATTCATAAAAGTACAGAAATTAAAAGACAATAAATTTGATAAATATACAAATAATAATAATTTAATAATTAGATTTCAGAGTATTAATGTTTTATAATTTTCTCAATCTTTTCTAAATTTATTCGAAACAATTTTTTTTCTGAATGTTAGAGACATTAACGTAATTTACGAAATAAATTTGATAGAATTATAAGAAGGTTCGAAAAGCTTTTGCCCGAACTTGATATTAATATTGATACATCCGGTAGGAAATTATCGTCCTCGCGATTCTTTATGAGGAGCGAGTTAGACCGGGCGACGCATCCTCGCGACGATCAACAACGTTATTTATCGCGATGGTAAGTTTTCAATTGCGGTCTTGCGAGAAGTTATGGCGCAAAACCCAATCCTTTTTCCAGAGACGCGCTCGCGTCGCCGGAAGAAGCTCTCGCGGCCAATAAATCATCGTTAATGATTCGACCTCTGGCACAATCTCAGATCTCTCATCCCCGTTGTAAGTATTAATGTCAGCCGCGATATTGCTCTATCAACGTGTACCGTAATTTATAGCGAGCCTTGCTTGCGTCCTGGGAACTAATAAGCCCGTCCGATGCTATTCTCCGGGCCGACCTATTCCTCTTTCGATTGCTCTTCAGCTTCCGCACAATGGCGTGTCGAAATTTCTCCTGAAATCGCCATTCTTTCGAGAATCGCCAACATTGTCGGAATGAAGCGTTATAGATTCCCAATATCCACTTGCAACAAACGAGAAGAAATATAGGACAAGACGGAAAGATCTTCGACATTTTTAATATTAGATTGAAGCATAATTTCTCCTTCGTGTCATTTATGTTCATATGTCGAGAATCGTATCTTGTCCTCCACTGCTTTGCATCACTCATTTTTATCTTAACGAAAATCCACCCTCTCTTTTCATTAAATTTTTCCACTCATGATTTTCTCTTTGTTAGTTCTTTGTTTCTTTTAAAATTTCTATCTTGTTATATATTTAATACGTGAATTTTTTGAGAAATTCTACTGATTTTCGCGTAAAATTGAACGGCAAGAAAGTAAGGATCGAGAAGAAGCAAAATGGGAGGGAAAGAAGAAAGGAAAAAAGCGATGGTGAATTCTGGTCTTACGGAAGAATGGTGACGCGAAGCTTGCGGTGAGAATGTTAAGGAAAAGCAGAGCTTAGATGGAATCTGTCGATGAGGACCAGCACCTTAGCTCTCTTTCGAGATTTTCACGACGATAATCGTCCCGCTCAAGATCCTCAAGGCGAAACGTCGAAGAAAACGAGCGGGAAAGAAAGGATGACGGGGATGGCCCAGGGAGTAACGGAAGGGATCGGAGGGGATGTACGACGAACTTATTCCTTTGGCGGAGTGGGAAATCGACCTTGGTAATCCAGCGTTCCCGAGGGCCGACTGTTCCACGTTTCTTACGGAGCAATCTGCTTGATGATTTCTTCTTCGGGGTTCGTGCAGCCGCCAGCCACTTGGCTCCGCACCGCTCTGAAAGTCGGAGGGCTCTTCCTTTCGGATCGCACCGGCTCGAAGGGCACGACGATAGATAAACCGGGATAAATAGGAGTTGCTTTTAAGAGTTGCTCTTAAAAGTTTGGAAAGTCCGCTGTTCTTATTTATCGCAAGTACTCTATCAGGATTATACGCTGCACCTTCACTTATCTAATGGAATCGGATCCGAGCTACTCGCAATTGTTACGGTGATATTGGCTCCAATTTATATGAGTAAAATACTTTTGATTAATTTAGTATGTTGTATTGATAATAAATATATTAGATAATATATTCCAATGATTTTTAAAAAATGAAGTTAAAAACATTGTTATTTGTTATTATTCTTAAACGAATCATTAATACCTGAGTTCTAAAAAACCAAGAAACTTTGATGATCTAAATTTTTGAGGTTGCAAATAAATTACAAAATATTATTCTTTCTTTAATCGTAGAGTAATTTAGAAATGGATAATCAGATACCATATCAATTTTGTAAAAATTTGCACTTCGGAATGCCAGTTTTAAAAGTACACAACTTTAAAGAATATTTATTTGAGGGCGTTTTAATGGCGATTTATTTGCTCAAGCTAATTGTTGATTTGACAATGCTAGCAAAGAAAGAAAAACGGATAGAGGATTTTGGAGGATGGCGGGAAAAAGAATAGAAAAAGGAGAACAGGCCACACGCGAAGATGGCGATTTGCGTGCGGATCACGTTTTTATGCAACGCGTCTCTGGCATTGTGATTTCACCGTAATGAGAGAGCACCGCGCGTGCGAACGGTTCCATCTTCTTTCCGGCAACATATTTCTCTTTTTCCTTACATTCCCTTGCTCACTCAGCTCTAATTTTTTTTGCCATCTTACGTCGTGCAATCTCAATATTTTTGTACTTTATTTTTTCGTTATTTTTGTTTTTATAACGTACTACTTTATAGTCTAGAAAGTGAATTTGTGTCTTCTTTCAACTCTTCCTTTCCTGAGCACACAGTTTCATTCGCTTTCTTCTTCTTATATTTATTAGCCTACACATTTGTTTAGTTTGTACTCTCTACTATGTTTTCTTTCTTGGTACCTTTCTCCCTTTTTAGTACAGTTTCCTTTGTTCCGGCGGTACCCTTTATGTAAATCTTAATGGCTGCGACGACCGAAAGCCACGAGTTATAGTTAGCTGTAGCCCTCGTTTACTATCGTACACGGATGATCCCGGCTGAATTTTTCTTTCTTCTTTTCGTCCATTTACTATCTTCATCCGTTCTCGCCATCCTTTTTCTCTCCTTGCACTTCTCTGGAACTAGATCGGGAGAGTACGAGGGCGAAAGATGACGCGGCTCTTTTACCGCGAACCTGTTGATTTCCATGAAAAATATAGGGCGATGGCGACTCCAGTTAACGTGAATCGGCCATGAAACAGTATCGCGGCGATGATTAACGAGCAAATGATTATCCGAGTAATTTCGATATCGATATTTTCGTGCAAGTCCGGAAATGATGAATGTTCCAAATGTAAAAATTTGCTCTTCAACTTTTGAAGTGCGAAACGGGAATTTCGTGATTCGAATGAATTACACATCAGCATTATTCATGCTTAGAAAATAAATAAATCCCTGTGGAATTTCCAGTATCTTCGATGACAAGAATTTAGTGGTCGAGAGATTATCCTCAGACTGGAAAAGTGTGGAATTATAATGATGGGAAATATGTCGGAAAATAATGGTGGTGGCATCCCAGAGATGTTTTGTGTGTATGTGTATGTGCGCGTGGATGAGTCATCTGGGAATCTTTGATAGGGCGTCGTCTCATCCTCGTCGTACACCGATAGACTTTGCCATCCTCTATCTTTGACGGTATGTATGATATGTATGTGTATATGTGTGTGTATACATATATGTTATATATACATATATATATCGTATTCGACATATCACGCGATAGATTGCACACCATTCGCGCAGACGATAAAAAAAAAAGGAGGTAAAGTGATGGACAGGATCGAAAAAGAATTTTATAAGTGAGAATTGTGTGTCTTACTCGCGGTCCTTTTCTGCTACAGTCGAATCCTTATCGGACTCTTTTTCTTCTCTCCTTCCCCTCCTATTTTCTCTTTATCCTCTTCTCCTTCTCCTTCTTCTTCTTCTGCTTCTTTTTCTTCTTCTTCCTCTTCTTCCTCTGAATTTTCTACGTGCCCTCTCGCCCTGCCGTAATTTTCTACGCCGAGATATCCACTCTCGATCACGGAGCGTGTCGGCGTTTAGTCTTACTTTTATTTGAAATTGAAACGAAATTGAGACCTCGATACGCTCTCAATCCGATCTTGGACACACTTCTCCCGTCTCATCTTCGTCTCTCATCCGTATCTTCTACCGCCGTGTGGTATAAAACCCTTCCTGCTCTGATTCACTATCTGAACGGGCTTTTACCGAAGGGAACGAGATGAAACCAAGTATGCTCTTGCGGATTCCTACCTCTAATAAATATTTCGACAAAATTTTGAGTTCCTTGTATTATCCCAAGATATTTTGTTAAGATATTGTTTCACACCAATTGTTTCTGTATTACAAGAAAACTTACAATTAGAGATAATTTTTGTATATCTATTACATTGATATTTGAATTTGTTTTAATTGTACTTGTCTCTATTTTAAGATTTTATTTAGATAAAAAATAATTGAAATTGAAAAATTAACAATAGTATTAATAATAGAAGATGAACGATATAATTCCGATATATATAATTTTAATTAAATAATCAAACTAATACAAATTATTTAATATTGTAGGTTTTTTATAAAATATTTTCTTTATATGTTTTAATGCATCAAATAAATATAATCATATAGCTCGCGATAGAAATTATTAAAATTTATCTTTTTCAACTTACGAGACGCGCGATTGGCTATGTTATAAGTTGCAATAGTTGCAACTTATATTTTTAGATATCTGTGCCGATAAATTTCCGAATCTCTAGAGGATGAGTTCGAGGCAACGCGAGGAAAAGAGAGTATTGGTTGACTGGAATGTTCAGGATAAAATCTTATGACCTATCGGGGTGGGAATTCGCCGCATCGGAGAATTTCTCGTGATAACTGCACGCGGTGCCAAGCTGTGCTTGCCGGGTTCTTCGCGGCGACAAATTAGACCAGCGTCAGTTTCTTTCCTTTCTTCCGTATAACCGGCATTTCTTAATGGATTCTTGACGCTCAAGCTGCTGCGCAAATTGCGCTCCACGACATGAAAGAATGTCGTTCGAGATACGCACCAGTGTACGTTTATGATAACTGTGAAGATGTCGGATTACCCGCGAAGTCGATCGTTTATTCAAGAATGTCGCGATTATTGTCTGGCGAATTTTGTGTGCGATGCACGAAAGATTTGTAAATTTTAGCGTATCAATAAGTGAAAATTATTTTTTTTAGGCGTAGTGTGGTTATATTAATTTAGAAGATTAAAATATTCTAATGAGTTAATTTGGAAAATATGAGCGGGACAAAATCTTATTCTTAAATATAAAATGATAATATAATTAGATTTTACGAAATATTTTATTCGATATTTAATTAAAATACTAAATTTTTGTGTTGACAAAAATAGTATTATTTTTAAATATTTATTTCATATTAAATGGGTCTTAAAATTATTTTGATAGAATTTTAAAAGATATTTGATATCAAGAATGTCTTTTTAAATTTATTTTATTTTAGAACATATTCCACTTTTAAAGTAAGGAATTTCAAGACATATTTCACATATGTCATTTAAGAAATAATTTATTAATGTTTATACTTAGAGTACAATTAAATATTAGCAATAATATTAAATATTTGTATAATAAATTAAATTTTGTTTCGATAAAGTTTAATTGTTAGTTATAAAATACGTGGCATGTATTTTATGATAATGAAAGAAGCCTTGTATTCATTCGTATTAATTTCCACGCAAACAGATCAACAATTGTTACGTTATCGTGCGCACATTCACGTGTTAACACTCGCTTGACGGCGAAGCCATCTTTAACAACCAATTCTCTCTCTCTCTCTCTCTCTTCTTGGTTCTTCCTCCGTCAATTCTCCTCTACTCCATCTCGCCTAATCCCCGATGCTGGTACCGAGAAACTCGCTGGAGTGCTTCTAATCAGCGGCAAGACCCGTCAAGTTCCTTCGCGTCGAGTTACAGTTGGAGGGCGAGGGTCGAAGGGGTTGTTCTCTCCATCCATTTCTCTCCCTCTCTTGTCTTTCGTTTTGCACCCTCCCATCTCTCTCGAACTACTTCCTTGTAGAAGATTCAACAACTTCGATCTCTGATTCTGGTTTTACCTGCGGAAACCTCCTAACACTTCGTCTAAGCTTGTTCTCATTGTTCTTCTTCCTCTTTCTTGCTTTTCCTCGGAATTTATTTATGCTTACTATCTATTATGAGAGGTATACCTCATTCAATTATCATCTCAGTTTTTTTATAGACTGATCACTTTTCTCGAATAGAAATCCCAAGTTTTCAATTTTACGATTAAAAATTTAAGAGTTTTAGGGATTTATGATCATGAATTTAAATACAACGGAAATTAATGTCAATGAAAAGTACATTTTAGAGAAAGCTCTTTTTGAATCTGTAAATGTTTAAGGTCGGAAATTAAATTTTTATTCAGAAAGACTCAATTCTAAAGGTATCAAGAAGCTGATTTTGCGGTAAGCTAAACTTTGCGGTAATTCTCGGATTATTTTGTATGTGTATGTAGTATAATAACGAGTCATGTTGATGATCTGGCGTACGTGAAACAGGATGGAGTAGGGTTAATTTCATAAGGACTTGTAACTAATGTAATATTAGTTAGCCCGTGTTATCCGCCGTGGGCTCTAACTCCGACTTGTTCCGAGATCATCCTTCGTTGCTCTCGGCTTCCCTTCCTCCTTGGCACCGGATTACGGAACGTTATAGAGGATACGTCTGCGTGACCCCCGGACTTGGAACTTTTCGAAGTTTGCCGGGTCTCTAGCGAATTTATCGCGGAGGATTGTTTGCAATCGACGCTGTGTCTTCGCTGATTCTCCGGCTAGATTCAATAGTTGATTATTTTTATATTTAAGAAATAAATGAAAATATTCTAAAATTAACATCTGTAAGAACCTCAACAGATGCAAGAATAAGACACAGATATTTATCTTTAATTGATTTCATAAACGTATACTTTACACAATTTTTATTTTGACATATCATTTCTTTATATAAAGTTCAAAATTTGATATAAAAATAATTGTTCAACCAAGTTTTTATTAAAAAGGAATGAGAAATTTTCTTTCTGATGTGCAAATGCTATAAATTATGTTATACAACATTCTACATTTAAATATAAAAGTTTTTGTCGATACACATTCTGAGTTTTATAAATAACTTTTATAAATAATTTTATTTAGCCTGTTCTTTATAAATGGAGACTGGAGATAGGATAAGTAAAGAGAAGAAATACTTCTTTTCATTGAAACGGTTTTGATGATAACTGGAGCAACGGCGGAAGTCTATAATGAGAAAGGCGACATTCAACTTTAAAGCAAAGCTTCCTTGATCCTGAAAGCAGGTTTCATTCTAAGCACGCATCAACAACAAACGGCAGTTTTGTAGTCTCCCTCTTTCCTTTTCTCTCTCGTTTTCAGATTCTTTTGATATGTTTAAAATGAAAACACTGATTGCAACGTTTCCCCATTAAATACATGAAAAAGTATCTTAATAACTAAAATTATACATATATTTAAATATTTTAAATATTATATTGAAATTTTAAAATGCAATTAAAAATGCGTAACATATTCTAAAAATTTATAATTGAAAAAATTAATTTATATTATAAAGATTTATTAAAACGTTTATTTAGAATGCAAAGTTAAATGTAAATGTAAAACTTGAATTTACGAAAACACTGTTAGATCATAAAATTATTGACTACGGTACAGAAAATTTACAGTTTTAAAAAAACATCTTTCAGGAAATCTTTTCCATACGAGTATACAAGTTTGTACAAATTTTAAAACGATTTTGCTTTTCTTATTTTTATAATTTATTTTCTGTATTTACAAAATCGCGCAGCTTTCTGGCTTAATCGTATCTTTTAGCCATGTCTTTTTTCATCTACGTCTCATCAAATTTTTATTCTGTCACGCTTTAATTAAGCGAGATAAATAAATTAGCCGCTAGCTATATGTTTAACAAAGAGAAATGTACGCATAATTCAACTAAATTAAAATTAACGTTTTAACGAAAAAAAAAAAGAGAGAGGAAAACATTCGGACGTGTTAACGATATCGGTGCCAGAATTTCGCTCTGTGCGATATAATTTCGTCGTCGTTACAATTTAATCAGGGATTGTTTTACGTTAATTGCCAGGACGTATTTGCCGCTGCGCGGATAATGCATCGATATTGTCGAGCTATATAACGGCGCGTAATGTCTGTAATACACGTCACAGGATGACCCCTCGCTGCGACGGACATATCGGTATTCGTTAATGTAGTATTGATTTTGGTTGACGGATATGTAAAGGCCGTGCGGACGTGTTGAAGGGTAGTTTACGGTACTACGGGCAATCGCGTAAAATAGCCATATTAATGACGCGCTTAATTTCCCGTATGCTAATAACGTGTCCCTTCGATCCTGATGCGATAGTCTCTAACGATGCGACTTCTCTCCGATTTCCCGAAGCGAGAAATATATATATATATGTCTATATATATATAAAAGTTGGCTTTTGCATCTGCGTATTTCAGAAGAGAGTCACTCTAATTATACGTATATCGCCGCAGTAATTATTTTCATTTTGAGCGCGCGATATGAAGAGTCGGTCACTCCATCGTCCTCGTAACGTTACCGGTGGAATAAACTTCATATTGCAAATTGTAATTGACGACTGTAAGCTAATAAAACACGAACCACCTGTACATCCTCATGTACCACGTCAGATATGCTGCATGGATAACATGCATTTATACGGTATATGTGGTAGAAGGAAGCCTTATGATTTTCTGATAGGCCAGTGAGTGCAAATCCATATGTACCTATATAACGCGAACTGTAAATGAGTTAGAACAATACTTATTCAATTTAACTTTATTAATCTAATTGCGTTATCTATTGCTAATTTAGAAAATATGACAACTAGAGTGACACGTTGATAGATTTTGATCTACTTATGGACGAATGAGAGATGTGTAACATTAGTGACGAGACAAGCCGGTTCTAATGACCGATCTTATGATGTCCTACTTTTTGAAATGTTTTTGCAGAATTTAAATATTTCCTTTCGTTTGATTTTTGCAACTCTCAAATCCGAGTTTTGCGTATAACAAGTTGAATGCAGGCTGAAAGATGCAAAAGTCAATTTAAGATATATGTACATGTCTGTAACGTAAATTGTAAACAGTTTAGGAAGGTTTGTTTGTAAGCTGACTCTCAGAGATATCAAATATTTCTAGGGAAATGTTAGATAAATGTTTAAAAGTGTTTCATTACGCAGAGCATTGAAATAGGAAAAGTGGGAGATTATTTTTACTGACAACCGTGTAATAAATTTTACAACAATACGCTTGTAACATGCTTGTAGCTTTGTACGATGACGTGTAAATTTGACACCGTTTCATTTGCCGAAATGTCTTCGTACAATCTGAATTCGGAGCAATAGTTTCCATTTGACGCTCGCAGCTCTCAAATATCCGAATCATGCATGTACCCGGTGAAACGTAGGCCGCTCGTGCCGAATGTTTAGATATGCGAAGGGACTGAAGGGTGTGTCGCGCAAGTAGTTGAAGCGCGAGGCTGGTGGCAGGAGTGCCTCGGATGAGGATGCCGGAGCTACGTGGAGTCTACGGGGACGGGAGTTCGTGGCGGGCAACAATACCGGTAAATGAACCGGCGGTAACTCTCGAGCAAACCCCGCTGTATCTTCAGCGACGTCTGCTACTGGAGATAGTGTCCCGCCGTGTGTGTACCGATGGTACTACGGCTGTTTTCATCCCCTCCGCGGTATACGTTTCACGATGCTGGTGGGTGAAGTGCCTGCGGTCTGTGTGAGGGTGTACGTGTACGTGTATCGGCTCGCGTGCGTGGGTGAATGCGGCGACGTGTATGTGAGTTTCTGCCATGGTCGTTACACCAGCGACGTCGAGTGTCGGTGGATCCATAATTATGCGCGGACTTAGGATCGTCGCCAGCGGTTATTAAGCGACTGCATCCGCTACGTGGATTACGGAAAAATGGAGACGACGCGCGATATTTAGGTCATTTTCCGAGATTGTGCAAGATTATCTTGTATGACGTTGAGAACCTCGAATTAGAGCGTCGTTTTTTTTTAGCGAATATTAACGTCACAGGGTTCTTGAAAATTGACGATGAGCACCAGAAAAGATAGATGAAGAGTTGTAAAAAAAGCATTATTTTAGAATTCGCAGGCTACATTTAATGCGTTAAGTACGATCGTCCTATTTTTATTAATTTACCATTCAATATATTTTTATTCAATATTAGGTATACTAATTAAAAATATAATTAATACAATATATAAAATAGAACTTTTCCGGAATTGCAGTATATACAATTATTTTAAAAAATATAGAATAATTTTTAAATTATTTTATTTGAACAGCAGAATTATTTCAATATTTATTTGATTCGAGTTGCTATAAAATATAATTCTTTCATTCCTAATTAATCCATCGTTCTTTACGATGCACATATGTAGGTGATGTAAAAGACGCGTGTTTCAACGTGCTTCACGGAGGAAAGCATTTCCCACGATGTTTCCTTCCTTCTAAGCGTTAACAATGAAGATACATTACACGGACTCGTTAACGCGTACTCTCGATGTACTCTATCAGCTCGCACGGGAAAATTGTTTATCGCTGAGGAAGATACACGTTATTCGCGAGGTTACTGCGAACTGGCGTGTTGCAACGGAGCGGCGTGCGAGTTTATATGCATAGTGCCGCGAGCAAAGCACCAACCTCGTTGCGGAAACGACCTGGCTTTAGCCGCTCTGTCTCGTTCCGTTTCTCCTTTTCTTCCGCTACTTCCTTCTCGTTCTTCTCCCGTCCCGCTGCGCCCCGCGTTGCGTCGCTGCGGCAGGAATTATCGGATTTTCTCGGATACGAATATGCGGCTCGAGGCTGGAGGCGATGGTATTAGTAATGCAGTGAATGGGAAAGAGAGGCGGGGAGGCACGGGCAAAAAAAGATTGTGCGCCGTTCGAAGAAGCCGAGCAACGCAATCTCAACACGCGAGACAAACAAGACGGCACTGCAATATTAATTATCACATCGTTGTAAAAAGTGACACATTACAATTATATCAATACGTAACGTGTCATGAAATTTCGACGTCGGCAAAAAGATTTTAATTAATTATAATAATTGATAATTAATATAGTGCTCTTATTTCTTGATTAATTATAATAATTACATTTAATATGTCGAGAGACCTCGTGAACTTGTTTTTCTTTGGAGTATGTGCACGTAATGGGAATATATACACACGCATATGTATATGTGGATACACATGGTTGAGTTTTACACTTACCATTAAGAAGGTGAAAGTGTGAGGGAAATAGTTAGGGCGAGGGTGGGAAACGATGGATGTCGATACATCGGACGGGAAATGTTGGGATTCAACGATGGTGTAAAACCCGTATCCGCGCGGTTCGATAGTCATTTGCATGCTAAATGCGCTTCGATTTCACTGCTAAATAATTAAGCGACTTCACCGCGGCCCAATTATTTTCTCTATGCGATCGCTTACTATCACTCGGCGTTTATCCTTTTATTTTTAAACTGGAACTACTCTTTTTGTGACATCACTATCTTAGACGTTAGGAAGAAAAATATCGTCATTATACGAAAACAGTTGCTCCCTTGATAAATTATTTTACGATTTTTATTTTTATAAAAGTTGTACGTAGTAATTTACCTATCATTATCCAATAATATTTTATAATTTAACATTTAATTATTTTTTTTGCATATAATTTACTTTGAATTTCGAGATAAATTAAATCGTTATACATTTATTAAGTTGATAATTTATTATTGCACGATAAACCTTATTAGATCTATTTTCCTATTAGGTGACTCGATTGATGCATTGTAGGTACATATGTATATTATTATGGATAAATTCGTTAAAAATTTTCACCTGTATCGATAATAATTTATCGAGATATAAACATGACTAGTGATTAGGTGTGAGGAGATAAATTACATTTTTGAAATAGATTAAATTGTGTTCTTCTCTAATAACGAACAATTAAGAATAATAATGTGAATTTATTACGTATAAAATTTGTATGCAACGAGTTTGCATACAATGTAATTTTATTGCACATACCGTAAGAGAAAAGTAAATCATATCAAAACAATACAAAATTGCTCACTTTTTCCTACATAGCTTTCACACTCATGAAAAACATGAACGAATTTTTTGATTAATTTAATATCGTGCAATGATGTTAGATTAACTATAAAACTTTTCTTTATGAAGAAATTATGTTTGGTAACTGTTTAGTATGCCATATTAAATACTTTGCTAATTAATTCTGATAATAAATTTTGTATATGATAAATGAATGAAAATTGGCATTTATTAGCTATGAAATTTATATATCTCGAATTTACGTAGTTTAATATTACCGCACATTTTATAAGGAATAAATTATTTGATATGTGTAAATAATAAATTTCTACTTTGCATCAAAATCAACATCTACCGTGCTTTATATATAATATATATGTAAGGTTACACATTCTTTTTTATTAATTTTGAAGTTAAATTTTTTTACAACAAATGAATTATATTATTACTATTTCAATACTCATATCTCTTAATTAATTTCGTAAAATGGGTACTTAAATAAAAAATAATTGAAATGTAATATAGCGATTAAGGATTAAAGACAGAGAGAAAGAGAGAGAGAGAGGGGGGGAGAGGATGAAGGAAAAGAATTGTTACCTTTTACCGAGTGTCACACATTTCGTTGCATAACTGGAATTGCCAATGCATAAGTGTGCATGGAGGTCGCGAGGAAAGTTCGTAGGAAATGACACCCCTGTCTCGCGACGTCCGCGACGGCGTACAGCCGTAAATAGCGGCTTCCCAGCTCTATAGTGAGGTCTTGCAGTATTTATATCGGCGATCGACGTAAACGCATAAATGTTGCAAGCCGTTTCCTGGTAGGTATCTATGCCTCCCGCGAATGTCGGTCGAGCGGGCAGGTGGGTGCCGATTCGAGGCGGAACGCGAGGGACATCGCGCAGACACAAGACAACCTGTAAATTGAGCTTCTGAGCGATGTTCGATACAAACGTCACGAAGTAGATTACTCTATTTGTATTGATAAATTCATGCGACTTCGGAATTATGAACATTGAATTATGTCTAGACTTCCTCAGAGTACACCGAACATTTTTCATGAATCCTGTTCAATTTTACATTTTAAAGCAATTTACTTTTCTTTATTAGTAAATTTGATTTCTTTTATTAAACTTTTGTATATAAATTTTAATTTTGCGTGTATATAAATATATGTATATCCAATATGTGCTCTTTAATAATACAAGTAGTGTTCAGTACAGTTGCGTTATCGATTAAAGGTTCGTGTGTAGTATTAGGTTGTATTATTATGACCATCAATTTAACTTTAAAGTCGATAAGCGTAAGGCAACTATAAATGGAACATAGTTACTTCTTGCACTTGCCTGTTCAACTAGTATATCATAACTAGCGTTAAGCATTGCATATTAGATTAATATATGAGCACAATAGAGTTTATTGCAGCGTTCGATGGTCAATTAACTTTAATATTTTCTAAATGCGATATGTATTTTCTTTCTTTTTTATTTTTCACTGTTTTTTTTCTTCCTTTTTATGTTAAATATAACATGAAACTATGAAAGCTAATTTACAAGAAGCAATATACAAATATATTGTATATGAAATGATAGTTGGATGAGAGCTTTAACATTACCGCTTATCTTTCGTGTAAATCAGCATTAACATTTTCTATCTTGAATATTTTATTGAATATTGTAAATAACAGCAATTGTCAGAAGTATTATGCCAAAAGTGACAATATGCGGACGACTTGAAATACTTTCCACTTACAAAAATGTAAACTCTCTAATTTGCTTCGAAAGTTTAAATAAACATAAAGCGTATTAAATTCGATGGGAACGGCACGATACGACCGTCTGCGGCACGTACGCCACCCCGATATCTTCTCTATTGAGGTGTCCGTGTTCAGAATGAAACAGGACATAAATGGACTCCGCGATGCGGTTCGCCCCTTTTTGGCAAGATTTCTTCCGATCGGAGATCGACGGCAGTGGTCAGGCCTTCACTTTTATATATCCTGAGTTTTATTGGCGGTGCTAGAGAGAAAGAGGAATAAAAAGGGGATAGAAGCGCGGGGTGGCGTTCTCGACTTCTACGAATTCACTCTTTCTCTATCTCACCCCTTCTCTCTCTCTCTCTCTTTCTCTTTTTTTTTTGCTAACACGAGTAGAAATAAAATATTTGAAACACGCGCACGGATTCTGACTCTCGCGTACCCGCCGCCTTCCTCTGTTACCCTCTCTCAGCCCCCTTCCTCCTTTTCTCATTCCTTCTAATCTTTACATCTCGTCCGCTTTTTTTTTCTTCCCCTTCGGCAACATCTCGCGTTCGCGGATTCATCGATAGGGGAGAAACCGTTCGTTTACCGACAGGAGATGCATTACATTTGGCAGCGATTTCACTCAGCGAGATTAAGCTTATTTTCGCTAGGCCGATTTCGCCAATAGCGTACATATCCTATCGGTGGCTCGAGTTTCTGTTCGACGATGGGGAACGGCGAGGTACAACAAGATGGAATATCGCATTCAGTTCTATTTTTTTCCACAACCATAGCTAATCAGCTGTTCTATCAAATCGACTGTTTTAACTTTGTCATTTATTTTTGTGCATCACATACTTTTATGGACACATAAGGCATCCAACAAAAATATTGCGTAGATGTAAGTAAAAGAAAGAAATTAATGTTTGATAATGGACAATAAGCAAAATTAGCAAATTAAATTTTGACAATATATCACAATTGATTTTTATTTTTTATTGTGATATGACTAAATTAACTAAAATGAGTTTTATGCATAGCTACAATCTTTTTCTTTTTGTACGTTGTTTTATTTATTCCTTAAAGTTTTTGTAGTGCTATATAGAAAAGAAAATTTAAATGATCTATTCGTTGAAATTGCAATTTTATACTTTTATCTGGCAGTTTTAAGTGAGAGTGTCGCGATAGAAATCATTACAAACCTTCGATTACTAGACCCAACTTTTCCAATTAGAATCGAGCATAAGTTCGACATTTGGATTATTGCCTGCTAAGATCTTCTTGTTAGAATGGATACTACTCGACGGGATAAATCCGCTTCAATAGCGGTGCGAGTGCTACGCGAATAATGGACCGACCGTCTTTCCTTTGAAGACCCCTTCAGAGTTTTGGCGTTAATTGATGCGAGTCCGCACTTTGGGGAGATCGCCTTGGCACTTCTGGCCATCTTCCTCGACTCTCGCCAGCTTCCCAAACGGGCTGAGATTACTTTGTCCGCACAGCATCCGTTCTCTTCTCGTTGACCTCGACAACGTATAACTCTCTTCGGCGAGAATATCTCCATTCAAACACTAACTTTTCAAATTTCCTTCCATGATTGTCCGCATCGTATACTTCAACCACCTAAAAATTGTAATGAATAGCATTACACACGAATAATGATTTATTCATTAAATAAACAAGATTCTTGCATTTATTTCGATTCTTACATTTATTTTTATGGATGTATATCGTATCAGAATTTTTTGAATTATTATTAATATTTCTCGATTAAAACATTCGCAAAAATAAATAATGTAATATAACTAGGATATATCGTAATAATATATTTTTATCGTGATCTTCTTATAATGGCGTCGAAATTCTCCGATAAAGGGAATCAGTAGAGAATCTTGGAGTTTGCGTTCACCGAGGGTAAATCGAAAGGAATGACGCTTAACCGCGAGACTTATTGTACGAGAACAATGGCGCGAAATGCGAGACCGGGCCCGCAATCGCATAAATTAGACGGCGGAGGCATTCCGACTTCGTGGCGTGCATATTAAATGCACTTCATCGTGTATCTTCACAACGGTTCCGCAGACTTCATCTCTTCGAAGATCATCGATTAGAATAGATTCGCATTACAGACACGCATACATTCTGATTTGAATGAATTCGTTTTCCATTAAATAGATTAAATAGTGAATAACTAAACATTTATAACCGTTTATTCTCACAATATTTCTAACTAAATATTACCTTATAATTATCCAAAAAGATATGTTAATATAAAATAGTATGTAAATAAATACTTCCATGTGAAGTTCCAGTCATCACGTTGAATTATGCATTTTTATTGAGCTGACGTAAGAAAAAAAGAAAAACATTTTACTTTAAAAATGCCAATAAAATCGAAATCTTAGGAGTACAAGCTTGATAAACGAATTCAAATCCGATCTATTATATTTCTTCAAGAAGTTTCGATAATAACAAAAATTACATCGGCGAATTCTCGTATTCCGCAATTAAATCTTGCCGGAGAGGTCGTACGCTCTTACTCGGCAGAAACTTGTCCTTCCGTCGCTTCCGTCGATTTATATTCGACAGTCGTTGTAATCGTGAAAAGTACGGAACACGAATCAATTCCTTCACCCCTAAGAACATGGGAGAAGGGGGCAGGGTGGCAAGCTGGTCAGGGGAGGAGCTGAGGAG
>VBVQ01002047.1:0-28043 GCA_011636635.1 Tetramorium simillimum | reverse complement strand
AAAAAAATGAAGTATTATATATATATATTATATATATATATATATATAATAACGTAAAAATACTTCGTTTTTTTACGTTATTATATACTTAATCCTCGAATCTTCATATCTTTATAAATAATTATTATATTATACAAAATTGTCCATAATTTATTGTAAATGTATACTTCGTTTTGTATTATACATTTATGATAAATTATGGACAGTTTTATATAGCAATTATTTATAAAGATATGAAGATTCGAGGATTAAATATTTATATATTATGGAAATACCGAAATAATTTTAATTAATTTTGTAAAGTTGTTAAACAAGAAATATGCAGCACATTTGAAATAATTTATTGAAAATTTATTGAAAGAGATAAATTTTGAAAAATATACTTTTTTTATGTTATATTTATACACAAGATATTCTCTTCTGAATTTTTTTGTATTTCTAAACACTAGGAAAAATTTATTTAAACTTTTTACTTCTACATAATGTACGTTTGCATTCTGATTCAGAATATTTACTTGATCATTAATATTTAGCATTACATCAACGTTTGTATATTGAACGATAATTTTCTTGTTATTGAATTCATTATCGACATTATTATAATTGAAAGTTAAATTATTAATGATGACATGAAAAATATATGTTCCGTTATATGACCTGCTTATATTTGTGTTCATGATGAAAATGCTATGACATATTTAGCTTTTACTAGCATCACGTCGAGATGCGAAAGCTAAAAAGACTTTCCAAGAGTTTAGGAATTGCATTTTCTCTCACACATGAATATGACTACTCATGGCTCATAAATCGTCTTTACGTTTTACTTTATGTATTACTTTAAAGAAAAATTAATTTTTTTACCTCTTATTAATCAAATATCGTTCTTCATTAATCAAACTATATAACTACGCGCATTAATTTACAATTTAATTATTAATATTATAAAGTGCTTAATAATATTAATTTTACGTACACGCTCTTACATCTGCACAATGAAACGGAAATAATAAACAAACGAACATATTTTATTAAGACATTTTTTATAACAATTTTATTTTTTCTTGTTTCTTTTCTTTTTTTTTACATTTATACGTAAGTCTATAAAACAACGCCGTGCCAACCCTAATGTCCTCAAACGACGACGACGTCGAAAATAGCGACGTGTCGATGGAATAGTGATTAATGATTTTGCGGTACTTAAGCGAGACTGGTTCTCAATGAGGAAACCGCTACGAGCCTAAGACAAAAATCCCCCCGAATATGTCCCTGCCAGTGCCAACTAATAGACTTTTTTTAACTAAACGATACTTTTAGGCACTTGCTTCCGTCTTCTTCGTTTGCTCGCTTTTCCCCTCCGGATTTTCCGCGACATTCTCCTCCTTGATAATGACGATATCACTGGGGTCGCCGATGTCTTCCTTTATCACCTCTGCAATCTTCAAGATCCGTTCGGGAACAGTTTCGACGGGCTGCTCGAGTTTCGCAGGTTCATCCGCTATTATCTTCGGGATATCGGAGAGCGCTTTCTCACCCGTAATCTCGGCTTTTGGTTCCTCCTTCTCCTTTATCTCGATATCAGCATCGTTCGGAGCAATCGGTTCGGATCTCGAGCTCTCATTCGGCGCGGCTGGTTGTGGCTTCCGTTTTCGCTTTTCCGGGATCTCTTCCTCCTCTATGTTGCTGTCTGGCAAATCGAAATAGGCGCATTCCGCCTGATCAGTTTTCACAAAGAATGTTTTTGATATTTTGTACTTGTCGAGAACGCCATAAGCCTGCAACCGAAAAAAGATTAAAAAATTGTATAGTAATGATAATAATTTTGGAGATATACATATTGTGATATTATTAATTGTGTTAATAATTTTCAAATGTAAAACATATTAATAATTTTTATCTATTTACTAAACTTATACACATATACCTTTTGAAGCACTTTTCCAGACGGTACTCGTTCTCTCGTCATGACCCATGCGTTTTGCGCGTGGACCGGACCGATACCTTGACAACTCCATAATACCGCGTACGAATCATAATCCGTTTCCAGTACCGAATACTTAGTCTCAGGCGTCAGTGGAACTGTGGTATACTTAACCTGAAGTTTACCCTCTTCAGCCTTGGAAGCTGCGGGCCTAATTTCACCTTCCAGTATCCTCTTTATGCCGGTACTAAATATCAAAGATATTATCAGTGAAATCTCGTTATTTTTTAAATATATTTCCATACATTTTTTAAACAAATGTCAAACAAGTTCATTAGAATGTATACTTACAAGCGATTCGTAACTTGATTGCTCACGCGGTATTTGCCATCGATACCTCTGGTATAATTTGACATAACGCATCGAGATACCACTTCACTAAGTTGGAAGTATCTTTCAGCTTCGTACCAAACGCCCATGAACTGTAAAAAGATCAAATCCATTATTCACAAAAAGTTAACTTAACTTAGTATCATTAGAGGACTTAAATTACTATTAACTTTTTTATAAAACATTGCTACAATTGGCACAAATATTCTGCAATATCAGAAAAAATTTAATTTCTCCGATATTTGTTGAATAATTGAAGATATTGTCATAATTACAATATATTATATAAATACAAATAACATTAAATTACTATAAATAAAATAAAATATAAAATACACAAAAAAATTCGCTATTGAAATAATAATTAAGATACTCACCCTTTGTCTGTTAAAGTTCGCCATGGGTATGTATTCTGGACAGAAGCCCAGATTAGGAATCTGGGCACTGGCCCAGGCCAGAACCGAGAGCACTAGAATAATCTTCCCGAACATGTCTGATGACGATCTGCCTCGAACACCCATCGAGGCTCGAACCTTTATATACATTAAGCAGGAGCGTTGACCGAGAGGTCTTACCCCCTCTGTGTTACTCACGTGTTAGTACTCTTACGGTACTCTCTGTGGCCCGAGACGCTGGTCGAGCAGACAGTGGTCATTGGTCAATGATGCGCCTACGAATCTCTTGGCAAGTACATCGGCGATGCGACCAAGAACCAGAAATGCAAGATCCATTATGCACCTTCAGAACGAACGGTACTTCTCGACTGAAATCGCCAGCCCCTAAGAGAACAGCGCTAAAGCGAGGTCTACCAACTCCGTGGAATGTCAATGATTTCTCGGATTAAATGCGAGGTTAACGGATTAGAAGAGAGAATTCTGATTCTCTATATCTTCAATTTAAATCTACATCTACAGCTTCTCAAGGACTCTTGAAAAAGAGGCAGTCTCATACTGATTTCTTTTAAGATTTTCATGAATATTACACGTCTACTGCCGCTTTAAATCTTTGTGTGATCTTTTTTTATATTAATTCACACGTGTATTAACATGTATTGCGTTATCTCACGTTAATAATTTTTGTTTTCGTAATTAAAATGTTATTTTGATTTTAGTAATAGATTAATAAAATGTAACAATTGAGATACGTAATAGAATTGATCAGAAGTAAAACTTGCATAAAATCAAAATTTGCACTTAAATTGCAAATTATCTTTTCGGTGAATCTTTCTCTCTATTTTTGTCGTCTCTTTAAAAATATTCGATTAAAATGTTTCTATTTATACACTCTTAATCACGTATCGTCAAAAATTGGAGATACACATTAAATAGAAACCTTATCTCAGTAAAAAAAAGAATGCCAAGTATCTCGAACTTACTATAATGGCTGCGTTCCGATAATCACCACTAGTACCGAAAATCTAAAGAATTATCGGAACGCAGCCATTATAGTAAATTCGAGATACTTGGCATTCTCTTTATCTACTAAGCATCCTCAGACACTAACGTGTCTGAGCATGCATTGTTTGACAAAACAAGGGAGATAAAACAAATGTCTATCTCTCCACACCATGTTGGAGGTGCATTTGTATCTGGTATTAATGGATATGAGATACATACGGAAAACTTTGTACCTCCTTAAAAAAAAGTATCGTGAATTCATAAGATCGGTACCTCTAATTCGATCAATAGATTTATTATTGCCTTATGTATTATCCTGTATCTCGTGTTAATATATCAGGAAAAATATCTCCTATTAGTATGTAACTCAAATGTCAATTCTTTTTAGAAAATAGTACCTCGAATTTAGAGGTACTACGCGATACATGATTAAGAGTGTACAATTTATTATGTATATTATAATTAATTTCTTAAATCACGCATACAATCAAGACTTGTCCCCGAGCGTTCGATTACGAAAGGCAAATGTTTGTCCGCTTCCTGCAGTCATTTGTAGAGCCGGTTCCAGCAATGTGGTCCTCGTACAAATACTTATTCACGTTCGGCCGCGGGACAGGTGTGATCGGGCAGACCGATTCTTCTCGGTAGGACAAAACTAGAAATGGACGTTACTCACTGCGTAATTATGCAATCGACACCGTCGAGATTGGATGGACGCGGCATACGGCTTCTTGCTGGAACGTAGCCCACTAGTAACGGGTCTCACTGTGACTTTTCTTTTTGTACAAAACCGAGAAGTCCTCGGACCGTTAGCTGACGTCTCTCACGCTTCTCTTGGGGAATTCTTTGAAGATCTGCGAACGGAACCGCTACGTGCGTTTCACGAAAACAATAATTAACTCTTCGACTTCGATCTTACGTTCTTGTTCGCATCGATAAAGGCGGTAGTCTTCAACGGAATCGAAAGCCAATGTGATAATATATATATACACTGTTTTCAAAAAAGTACCACATGGAACGGAAATAATAAACGTAAATCCCCATCACTAAATTTATATAATTTTTCTCTTCTCTTCTCTAATTACATAAAAATTATTAAGAATTCCCAAAAAACGGCAATTTAAAATAATTCAAGATAGTTTGTTCAACTAATTTATTAAAATTTCGTTAGATTTGCTTATTAATATTTAAATTCAAATGCAATTCTCCTACAAATTTCTACATATACACGTCTCACTTAACGCGCATTTAAATAATGTAACTTTCAATAAATTATAATAAGTCCTAGAGGAATGGGGAGAAGGAAATCGGCAATATATATTAGCCTGATTACACTCGCCTCTCTTTATCTTGTTGTACACCAGTTTCCTTGTAATTTTAATTTATTTTTCATAAATCTATGAACACTAAGAAAGCACACAGAGCTCGCGCCCCGCTTGGAAGATGCTTAAAATCTACAATGTTTCACCCGGATGTCCGAATGAGGAAAGAAAGACACTAACTTTGCACAACAGTGACGGAAGACAGTGTGTGTAAATGGTAGAAAATCAATATTTTCCACAAGATTATACCAATTCTTTTACATCCCTTAAACTTTCCCTTTATTGAACGACGCACAATTTAATTTACCATTTAATTGCCATTTAATAGCCAAAGGACTTGCGGGTCCCGAAAAATGTCGAATAATCTTATCAGAAAAGTATCGTTTTCTTCCGCGTTCTCGGTCAACTCGGCCGACCGAAAGCGAAATTCGAGATCTTTGCTTTTCTTTTCTCCTCGACGATGCGGACACGGTCCCGAGGGAGACATCCGGATGTGTGCGTGCGCGCTAAATATAATTAATTAACAGTAAAATAATCTGTAATGCGTAATCCTAGTGCGTTTACGGCTCGAGAAGAGGGGACGACTGATGTCGGGAGTGCGTGATAAAGGTGGGCGAAAAGGGTAAAGGGGAGAATGGTGATAAAAAGCTGATTGCTTACATTATTACAGGCGACTCGCAAGATTTTCCTTCTCGTCGGTATCCTCCTGCCCCTTTGCGGTCGCAAGATTCACCTCTTGCTCACGCCGAGAGCCACGAGTCGCGCCCGTACCATGAACGCCGCGGCGTCGCACGCTAAATAATAATTACTTTAGCTTTTATTATCATTTAGTATCACATTACGTTCACTGTTTTGTGCTGGCCGTTTTTGCCTGGCTTCGCGAGAGCGCACACCACCCCTCCAACCTCTCTTTCCGCTCCGTTTCTTGTACGCCTCCTCGTTACGACATTCTCATAAATGAACGTCGTAATGAGAGGAAGTGAAGGAGAAGAAAAGGCGCACCGATCGATTTGTCTCCACCCCCCCGAGCGATCGCGGTTGCGAGGGCGAGCAGAAACACGAGGATGTAACGACGAGTGAACATCAATCAACCATGTTTCCGTTCTTTTTCTGCGCGATGCTTTATTTAACTGATACAGGACGCTCTTTGAGAGATGCAGAAATTCTTTTTTTATAAAATTTTACATCTTCATATATAGTTTTTATTATACACAATTCTCTTTTATTACCACGGAGATTAGGATGATGATAATTTACCACAATTGGCGTATAGTACAAATTTGCCACATGCTTATCACCGTTGCAATCGATTACATATAATCAAGTATGTATTAAGATTGTAAAATAATTGTTCAAGTACAATGCCATTTAATATTTACGTGCTGTTCGAAATGACACACGTTGATTTAAAAGCTAAAATATATTGCATTTACATTTAACTAATATTATTTCACATCTTTTGTAAACCTTTTATAAATCTTTGGTATGAGCGAATCTACATCGAAGTTTTACATTCAGCTACAGAGCGCCTATATCATATTCTAATTCTTTTCTGTACAATATATATACCTTCTATTTATTTCATGAAATTACAATTCGATAAATCGAACATCACTGCATTAAATCTGTGTTTTTTGACTTAGTTTTTATGGAATGTGTATTCTTTGAACAGAATAGACTTCCAAACACATCAATTGACCGATTCAAGAGCGTCTTATTTCTTCTCCTCGCTTAATATCTTCCGAATATCATAGAGATGGTTTTATACAATTAAGGAGCAAAAAAGAGGTCGAGGCCCTTCTTCAAGGCACCTTAGGTAATAATAATGCCTACCTAGAGAAAAGAAATATGACGTCCTGCGTCAAACAAAGATAAAATTAGAGAAAAAAAAAGCTACTACTTACAACGATCTAACTAGCCTTAACAAAAGTTGAATTAATTCGAATGAATCTTAAAATCTTCTACATGAATTCATTATTCATTCCTCCATTTCCTAAGCGAGCTCGTATTGTCACCTTAAACGCCTATGTCTCTTAAGCCTATGAACACATGAAATCACTGCCCAATCGACCAATTTGGACCCATTTGACAAGGCACTCGAGTCGCTAAGTTATACTGAAGGATGTACTATGAATGAATGTTTAGGACGGGAATGAGGAAGATGAGGGGAAGGCGACAACGTGGAAGACGGATTTTACAAGACAGAACATTAACAACGTTGATGTTTACTGTATCAACAATTTATAAACATCATAACTGCGCCTTCCGCAATCGAATTCGCCGATAATGTTCCCTTCCGTCCTGCTTAAGATTTCGATATTTTTATTCTGTTCCCTCATCCCGATCGAATACTTTCGTGTTCGCGAAATCGAAACCGTACAGTTCTAACTGCTAGCAGTTAACTCGTGGCGATTGGCGGGCAGGATACCTAAGATCTACCTAAGACAGAAATCGGTGGAAAGTCGGTTGGTCCCTTTGCAATAGAGTGAAATAAATAAATTCTAGTCCGTCCTCTAGCTCCTATTTAACATTATTTACATTATGAGATTAGTCGCACGCGCTGAGGTAAACGGGACTTGTTGCCGGATTTGCCACGTGCAGCGATTAAAATAAAATAACAACAAACAAGACGCGACAAAGAGACTGCTCTTCAATCCTATACAAGCTCGTCAAGATTTGACGCGTGACAATAATTGACTCTCTGTTCGTTCGTATTATCAACCTTGTACTGTTCCTAGATCGTCTTCAACGATCGTTGCCGACGTACGTACTCGAAATCACGTCGATTATTAACAAAGGCATCTTATCAAAGTTATTGTCTAACCATAACGATAAGATACTTTCTGAAAAGTCGCGCGATTGAGCGACTTTAACACAGAGAAGATATACTTTGCATGTATACAATCTCAATTCTTTCTTTTTTTTTCATTATTCTTAGGGAAGACCCTTTTCCAGTGCTGCATGCTGTTTATCTTCACAGAGAAAATTATAAAGCTTTGATTCGATTTTTGCCGAATCAATATTTTTTATAAATTTTATATAAATTAAATCGGAAGAATATATTTATTCGCAAAACGATTCAATTTTGTATGTTGCTTATATTTTCTTTTTATAAAAAGAAAAGTTATTTTGCGTTACTTGGATAGAATTATAGTAACCATTAATAATAATCAATATATCAAGACACACTGATAACTCATCTAAATAATTCTCTCTCTAAATAATTCTGAATTATATTAATAACTAATTATAGTAACCAGTATTTTATTATAGTAAAAAACTAATTATATGAAGATAAACAGCAATATAAAATTCAAATTCTGTTTAGATCATATATAAATTTAATTTCTATATTTGTCATCTATCTATCTGTCATCATTCTATTATGTATCATATCATATTAAGTCGATAAGTAATCGTTTGCTACTCTTTACTCGTTACTTGCATTTCTTCTAATTGTATTTTGTCTAAAAGACATTGTTTTCTATTATATCCAATTTAAAATACAATTATACAAAATTTGTATGAATACTAAAAGTTGACAATATTGCAAGTTGAGGAATAACTCGAACAACTACATGATGAAATATCTAAAATTATTACGTGAAGAATCTTCGTTACTTTTAGTGATAGCACGAGAAATCTGAAAAATATTTGTCTAAGAAAACAAATATTTATCAGATTGTTTTTTAAATAAGTCATTCAGAACTGACGTATTAAATTATTACTGTTTAATCTCACATATATGTATAAAAATTATAGAAAACGCAGAAATTATCACGTTCTTGATAAAAAATTAAGGATTAAAAAAGAAGATAACTATGATGATGTACTATCTTGTACATTATGAAAAGCAGCGGAGATAATTGGACGATAATTTTAAATATCTCATTTTGCATAAACATAGTTTTCTAAAATGATCTAAACAGAAATTGTGTACCTCGATCGCATCCTTACGAGATCCTAAGATCTGTTGCTCAAATCGGAGCTTATTCGAAGGATTCATTCAGAAGTTATTGTGCGCTTGAGGAACATTCTTCAGCACCGGACGGCCTTTGACTTTGTCGCTATTCATGATTCGTAAATTCGCGATGTAGATTCCTGCTGAGCAGCAAATTATTATGCGGTCCCGAGAGATGCCTGATGAGGTCCTGCAGATTAACGAAGTTGGACGATGAGCAGAAACAACACGAAAACGTATTGTCGGGAGCAGCTATCACACCTCGGTGCACCGAACAAAGATGCTTAAGCAAATGTGCTTTTTGCTTGAACATGGCAACGCAAAGTCTACATGCAAAAGGCTTTTCGCCCGTATGCACTCTTAGGTGGGTCTTTAAGTTCCACGACATGCCAAACTGCTTGCCGCAATAGCTGCATCGGTACTCTCGAACTGGGGTGGACTTCGGCGGGTCGTCCGTTGACGGTGGCGGCGGTGGAGCTCTCGGCAGAGTCCAGGTAGTCCAAGGTGGCTCCAGTGCCGCTGCTGATGCCGGATCAGCGCTCGGTGGTCGATGTGATGGCGGTGTCACCGATCTATCCTGCTGTATATCAATAATCTCATAAATAACGGAGAAACTCTCGAGCAGAATTGCAATGTATATTTATTGAAGGATCGAAAATGAAATAG
This sequence comes from Tetramorium simillimum, assembly GCA_011636635.1. NCBI lineage: Eukaryota > Metazoa > Arthropoda > Insecta > Hymenoptera > Formicidae > Tetramorium > Tetramorium simillimum. Next base: position 18,389 of record VBVQ01002047.1, on the reverse strand, counting down.
TCCATTGTTAAAAAAGCTTACTGATCGCGCACGTTTATCGGTCATATAGTTAATGTTCGAAAGGAATTGAAAACCAACCAGATATGGTGGTGCAGAAACGCTCAGAGGATGTGGCGCCTGCAACCTCCTAGGCGTTTCGAATCCAGGATTGAAGGGCACGAAGGCTGGATTTTGTGCGGGAGCATTGTGAAAGCCCGGCCTTCGCTTTCGATGAGGCGTTACGACATATGCCTCTGCAGGTGGGATTGGTATCTCCTCGAGTTTTCTCTTCCCAGACTCTAAGCCTAACGCCAGCCGCGCCGCCAACTGCCTCTTCCTCTCTTCAGCTTCTTCAAGAGATTCTCGCCTCTCAAATATCGGCTTTTCAGACCTGTTACGATTAAAAAGCACCTTGAGGATTCTATTTCTTCATCAGTTCCGGGTGTAAAAATAACTAGACAGTTTTAGCTAGTGTCGTAACAATTATGCAATATAATGATCAAAGTCGATTTTTAACCTGTGTATTATATCGTGCGAGCTGTCGCTTGTGACGGAAGTGCCGGAATTGAGACTCAGATTAACAGGATCAGAACTATCCCTTCTTCGAGGGGGTTCTATACTGCTTTCTCTGTTATCCGAAAGAAGACTTTCGCCTTCCACGCCTTCCACATCCACTTCCGGTTCCTCTTCGCAGCCTTCCGTTTTGATGAGGACTGAGCAACAGTCCGCGGGATTATTGGACTGTCTGAAAAGCGTAGGGCTTTTAAAACATTTCGTCAAATTGTCTTCTTATTTTTGCAAACTCAGTAAACTACGTAAGATTTGTCTGCCTACCTGCCATCGTATTGGGATTCGTAACTGGAACTCTCCTGGCCTTCTGAGGGCTGCGGAGTTGATATTCTCTCGGGGTCAGAGTTACTAGTTTGAGGTTGATTCGGCTCAAATAGCTCCGACTTTATCTGTAGAAGCTCAAAAAGCTCCCTCAATGGTGTAAGCTCTGTCGACTGAAGAAAAATTATATTAATAAGATTCTGCTCAGCATACTTCATATACTTGAAATACTTTTTGCACGTCGATGTCATACTAATAAGCTTTATTTTTTCGAAATATTCTGTTTGCGTATCTTAAAAAATTCCTACCGGTATTAAAGCTTCTCCATTATATAAAAACTCCAGTAAATGATTTAATTGAGTCTTTCGGACGCCTGATAAGTGAACCACATGATCCAGGGCAGGATTCCGAAGTAGACTAGCTAAGAGGGGACTGGCGGCTGCCAAAACGACACGATGGGCCTTTACGACGGACCCATCGTCGCAGGCCAGGGTCACGTCCACGTGACGGTCCCCGCTGTACCAGGCCCCGACCTCTGCGGCCAAGGTCGCTGGATGTTTCCCATAGTGGAGCGTCAGGAGACCGTCAGAATACATCGTCTGAAACAAGAATAAAAAACGTTAACATCCATGTTCGAATGGGCTTCTGCGTTAATTTAAAAATTTGCATCAAATATATCATTTATAAGGAAAAAAAAGAGACTGACGAACGGATAAATAACAGGACGTCTTAAAATGTAATAAAAACTTTGTCAATAGTTTTTAATTTACCGATATGTTAAAAATTTATAAATTATAAATTAGATATATGTATATGTAATCACAGAAAAGATAGAGAAAAGAATGAAATAAATTTAAAAAATTCCAAAATGGTTTTCGTGTAAATAAAAGATATAATAATAATCTTGTCCATCTTTATCTCGGTGATAAATTAACAACCAATTACACACAATTGATTTATTGATAAATTTAAAAAACTGAGATCGTGGCGAGCGATTATGGCGAGAAATTGTGTGATAAAAAAATGCATCCCGCGTCCTTAACCCAATAAGTAGGTTTGCCGCCTTGCGTGTCGCGATGACAGCTTCGTTACACTAATTTCCTCCTTTCGTGTCTTGGTTCTCTAAGAAACGGCGGAAGAGACACTGACGTGTCACAAGATCATGTTTCTCACGTTTCTCTTACATCTACGCAGCTCTCGGTTGACTCTGTCAAACATGTTTAACGGTGCGGTATGCAATTATCTAGTTAGACGATCTCCTCACGCATTTACTTAATTTTCATATATATTTCATTATATCCATTTTGACTATCTTATAGACAAGAACAAGCATAAAAAAATTCCATCTTTATTTCATATAAATCATGAAGATTAATACTTCACACCACATTAAAGTTATATAATACAACATTTTCATAAATTGATTAATAACAGTATAATACGCGGATCAAATAGAAACTTTCAAATATTTTATATATTCTGTATATTTTCACTTATGATCTCAAATAATTAGCCAAATTAATATTACGTAATATAAACTATAATGCATTTATGTGTAATTACGATTTGCGAATGTGATTTATGAATATCTAGCATGTATTATTAGAATTTTTTTTCCTCTAATTCTATTAACTATCAGAGAAACTACCTGTTCTGCCATAGAATCCGGTTCTATTACTAGTAGTAATTTCTCACTAAGTATCAAGCGTGATTCGCTCCTAATTAGTACTTACTTCAAGAAAACAATTGATGGATTGTTGTTACGACATAATCTTGAAATAATCATAAAAAAGACATTTTACTAATACAATATCGAGAGCACAAGAAATATCTCATTCATCCGTGTCGAAGATTTGCAACAGTTTAACGCGGCCACGGCTAAGAATTGAGAATTAACGGCTGATCGAGCATTCCTTCGGTTTCTCAAGGGAAGCCGAGAGAGAGAAAGTCCGGTTTCACATTATATTCTCAAAAGGAGAGCAAACGTATAACTAATATTATGAAACGAATTCCGCAATGTCAAACGTGTCTCAAGAATACAATCTGTTTAATACTGAAAATAAGTGCCTACCTTTAAAGCGGTTTGTTGCTACCTTTCATTTATAGTACATTATCGAGATACATTATATCAATTTATCGATTTATCAATCGACTATCTCTCTTTAATTTAATATATGTCACAAACGATATGTCAATTCTAGAAAAGTAAAAGTAAAAGTTTATTATTTATACTTATTATTGCTAAAAAGCAATAGTTACACAATGTTAAATGTTAAAAAAGGAGTTTAGGATATAAAGAGTTTAGAATGTAAAGAATTTAATCAATATAAAAAAATGGATCTCTTCTAATATAAAAGCACTTTTCTTCCAATACAGATTTCTACGGATCTAGTACGATTTTTGTTACGTAACTTGATTTTTCTGGTTGGCACATTAAAATAAAAATAAATGCCTTACAAAGATAAATTTTATTCTGCCGAAATATGAAATATCTCGGAGTGTGTAATTCGGGATTATGGAGCGGCAAAGTAATGACGCATAGTACAATCTAAGAGCATCTCGTATTCGCTGCCGTGACCTTCAATCGATTGTTCGATCGAATTCGAAAGGAAAGGCCTTGAGTAAGAGTCACGAAGAAGGTGCTGAATCTATTGTGGAATTCTAAATCATCGAAAGTAGCTCGACGGGTTCCCGTCGAATTCGACATTAGGCATGCGTACGGATCCGCGGCTGCGGGATTATCGTTTATTTATTCTCAGATAACGTCTCGTCATAAGGAATTCCTTTCGTATTAGACGTCGTAAAGCGCCCCGTTATGTAAACGGAAAATTTATATTCATCCGCAATTGCGCTTGCATAAGAAAATCATTTCGTTGAAAACCTCGCGCGAGAGATGAATCGACGGATGAAGAACGACATGTCGCACGCTTAAATCATTCGATTATCTTCTCTCTATTTAAATATTACGAAACCAATGCCATAAATAAAACGGGAAACAAAAGCAAAGCCGTCGAAACTTTTTCCTCCATTTCTCCTTTTTTTTTATCTTTGCGTTCAGATAACGTATATGTTCGTCTTTACAATCGCGCGGAGTCGCACGTAATAAATTAAACAGAAGGACATCAATTTTTCTCGTAACGAGCTTTTCGCGTGCGAGCGTCACGCCACTATCTCGACCCAAGAAGGCGATATCATGACGGATGATGTTCATCCGTAACGAGAGAAGGAACGATTTAAAGCGATCTGAAAAAAAAAGAAGGCATGTTCTTTAAGGTAAGAGTTAAAGTGCGGCGGCAGAGAAAGAGAGAGAGGAAAAGAGAGAGAGAGAGAGAGAGAGAGCGCGCCGTACGCGCTCACTCGCATACGTAATAAACTCGTCGGCGTGATACTGAGAAAATCGCTAAATAAGGAAATCATTGCTGGACACCGCCGACGTTGCTGCCGCTGCTTCTGGCCGCTACTGGAAATGCTAGTAAGCAGCGGCTGAAGTTCAGGGTCAATCCGCGCTGGCCGGCAGGCCGGATTACGTTCGCGCTTACGCGCTCACGTTCTTCTTTCTTCTTCTATTTGGGCCTTGAAGAGTTGCCGGGCAGGGTCTCGTGCCGCGCGTTACACGGACGTAACAGATGACTGGACGAAGTGTTGCCCACGGAGCCAAGAAAACGCAATTGGAGAACGCTGAGCATGCCGTAGCTGAGTGCTCCAACAACGTCGATGCATTGTTCCCGCTCCGAGTTCAGATTCCGATCGTAGATAGGGCGACACAGAAAGGTGGGCGATTGTCTTCTCTCGACAATTGCACGAGAAATCAGATTCGCGATTTTCAAATTACTTTGACTTTAAGTACTGCAGTTCGCGTTTCATTCAAGACATCGGGATAAGATAATCGATCAAATATCAAACAAGTTCTCAAGTTCTGCCTTTCCCTAATTTTTTCGAGACCTTGCATTGTCCCTCCATTCGTCCGATTATTTATTCCTGTATGTGTAGGGAATTAAATTCTATTTTAAAAATTCGTACTATCTAAAGCAGAAAGAATCAGAGTCGCACGCTTTTATCGATCAAGCCACGCTTCTCTCGTTCTCTGCGTGTGCTGTGCTGTGCTCTGCTGCGCCAAGAATAAAACTGCCTCCGAACCGAGTACCTCAGTACACGGTGTCGGTAAAATTTGCTTTACTTTAACGTCGGTTGATATTTCGTGTGTGAAACAAATTTCTCTGCTGGAAATATTAGTATACAGATAATTATAACACTGTAAAAAATGATGATGAATTCATTTAATTTAAAAAATAAAAATTAATTGCATCAAAAATGAATCGTGGTATTATTTTGTAATGCATTATTACCCCGCAGTATTGCGAGCTATACTTTCGATAACTCTTAAATAATGCAACACAGTAAAAAAATATGTAGTTTCTTTTTAATTAATAATATTATGTACTATGTTCAAAAAAATTTTTGCAATCTTTATTAAATAAAAAAAATTGTTCCAATTTTTTTTATTTAATAAAGATTGCAAAAATTTTTTTGGACATAGTACATAACGTAATCAAATAATTATTCATTTTTTTATTCTGTATAAAAGATTGCTATTTCAAAATTTATCAAAATTCCTGTCTTTATTTTATTTTTATATGTATTTCAACATGTTTCGTACTCTAAATGTAGTACACAGTTACGAAATAAAAAAATTGGAAAATTAGAAAAAAGTAATTAATTGAACTTTGATTAGATTTAGAAATATCTATTGTTAATTAAGTGTTGATTAAAGTGTTGATTAAAGTGTTGATGAAAATGAAACCACTTCTAATGTCCCAGTTTATACTTAAAAATTCGGAAGACAATGCAAATAGATTTTAAACAATGGTTACTTCGTAATTTCCATTTCTTCATATACATATGTCGAAAACTGACTGACGGTCGTCGCGTTCTCCTAATTATCCACAATGAAATCATTTATGAGCCGAACCTGCAGCATGCTGGCAGTGACGAAAAGAGAAAAGTATCGCAGTGTAAAACTGGCGCAGACGGTTCCTGAGGTCGGGACCTTAGATAAGAAGAGAAAGTCGATGAATTCGTAAATTCTACCGGCGTCGCCGTTCGCTTATCGCTGTTATGTACGCAAGCACGCATACATTCTCGTATATGCGCGTGCGTACGTATGAATGTACCTTCGTATGTAGCAGTGATGCACACACGTACACGCACATACACACAAAAGAGGCGACGATGCGCGGTACCACGTACACGCGAGCATTATAATCTCCTATCCGGATGGCGGACGTTACGATCTACCATTGAATCGAACAATGGCGAAACTGGGTTACGCAAATGTCGAGGCTGGAAATTAAAGCGCGAGACACCGAAGGGGGTTTAGCGGGAGGGAGAATACGCGTCGCGGCCGAGCGATGAAAAAGATCGCGCACCGTTGAAAAAAGCGCGCTTAATCGTAGGAAACGAGCGGTTCGTTAAACTCGATTGCAAAATTTTGCAAATTTGCATAAATGTGCGTGAGTACTACGCTGTATTTTTTTTTACCTATGGATCCTCTAACCACTCTGAAATCGACATCCTCCTGATGCAGGTACTGAAACTCGATAATTGGTACATTAGGAATAATTAAAAGTACCTTCGAATTAAGCTCTGTGGTTTCCTAATATCCCAAGTAAATAATCAATAATAATATAATTAATAATATAATAATAATATAATTTTAACAAAAACTTTAAATTATACGATCGGATTACAAAGAATGGCGGCATCCATTTATTTATGAAACAATCGATAGTGAAGGAATCCACGGATGAAGGGAGCGGCGTTAAATGTCGTTTTGGTATCGTTACTAACGAGCACGTCATTTTGTCACGTACATACAACAGTCGATGTTATTCCGACGCGTTATTTCATGATTTTCGGAAATTGTAGGTTTGCACGGCTGTAAAAAAAAAAAATACAAATCGTGACAACGCTGATTAAGGTGAGGCCGCTCAAGCCGACCAGCACGGATTGAGCAACGCGGAGCGAGAACTCGTTACGGGACCTGTGTAATGGGGCCCGGGCGTTTCCGCTCCATTTTTTGTGGGCCCAATTACGTTTCGCCAGTCTGGATAGGCTGTGTTTCGCGGTCTCATTGTACCGCTGGCCTCGTATACGCTCGCGTCGTATACGCGTCGGACCATCGGTATCCACTCGCTTGGAACGCACAGCAATATCCCATGGAGAAGCGATTCCTCACCACAGACTGCAGTTAAGCCGATTACTCCAAGTGAAGATTTTTGAAAGGATCGCGGGTAGGCGAGCGACATCGATCTTTCACGATACATTAAGCGTAGGACAAGCGGCTCGAGAAGAGCTTTTACCGAAGAAATGAAGACACGACGAGACTTCGGATTAATGACGTTTATTGAGCAATAAAGACTGCGCTTCTCTTTCAATGAAATCGTGTAATGAAAGGAGAAAGATTGCGCGGTTTTCTCGAGAACAAAAAATCACGTACAAAAAAAGACGTAATACACCGATAAGCCCGTACTCATGACCTCATCGTGATTAGGCAAAGATAAAACTTCTTTCTTTCTTTTTGCGCGAAGAAAAATTTTTCTCAGCCTCCATTTTAAGAGCTGCCGTTGCGTCGATAGCGCACAGCAGCAAAACATCCGTTCGACGCCTATTTTCGACGTGGACTAGTTTTTGTTCGATTCGCGGACAGTCGATTTGAGAGCGCGTCTACGTTTCCGTCGTCCAAGAATAGCTTCGTGGTTCGCTGACTTCCCGTATCGCGGCCGCACATTGTGTTATACACCTCGCGTCCCTCTCTCTCTCTCTCTCTCTCTCTCGGGGAACGAAAACGTTCCGAGCCAGGGTTATGACACCCCGTGAAACCGTGGAGGTGACTCACACCTTTCCTCGATTTCGAATCGCCATTTTCCACCTGGTCTCTCACGCTCTCCCTCTTGCGCATCGCTCCGTCGACTGTGACGTACTCTCTCTCTCCGGCATCCTCTCCTTCACCTTTATGCCATTCTTCCTCGTTTCTAAAAGGTTCCTCGTCCGTTCTACACAATTTACCGAGTGCCGAATGGACAACGACGGCGAGCGTTGTCTTTCCTGCCCGGAAAGAGCGCGCCCTTCACCGGAAGTACGTGCGTATTCATGCGGTTTCCCAAAAAATGCTACCGCGAGTTCTTCATCCCGGCGTCACTGACAAAAGGGGAGCTAACGAAAGGGATCGTTTGTACAATTGTAAATGTCTGCCGATCGTATATCGTGCGCCACGATCTGTGATTCATTCCCACACAACCATTATAGTTGATAGTATAATGTTCGGGCGGGATAAACGGGAGCGAAGATAGAGCCGCAGTTATAGCCGCAAAGCTTGAATCACTCCACGGGGCTCGGATTATCAGCGGTGCAGTAATCTATTTAACGTTAATGTGTTCAATTTTCCTTTCGTGTCGTATTAACAACGTGTACGCGTCACGGAAACTCGCGGCGAGGAAAGAACACTTGTAAAAAGTCAGTCACGAGAGAACTCGCCGCTGAATTCGAGATCCCGATCGACGGTCCCTAGATCCAGATCAGCATTTACTTAGCGTCAAGAATCGCAACTTGAGGATTGCAACGCGATCGCGTCCCGTCGCCTTTCGCCAACGCCATCATTCTCCTGATTAGACGCGGAACTTGTCCGACCGATGGCCGATCGGTCGTTGAGTGGAAACGGGGTGCCAAAAATAGCAACGCACTCGAGGGCGGCGGTGAACTTGTTTTTCGCACACGGGGGAGCGACAAAAGTGTTCCCCGCGCGCGCTCGATCGACGCTCGCCAGAGTCACCGGATACATTTCGTTCAAGGCCAGAAAGTAAAAAGCCTTTTCAGCTGCACTTACGTACCCGAGCTAGCCGAGTAGCTCTAACTGGTACGCGCGCGCTCATACACACGTCACCCGTCCGTCAGGTACACGCGATGCACGCGAACACGCGGCCGCGGCCTTGTGTGAGCTCATGTGTATACGTCCGCCGCTCATACATTTGAGCGCCCGTGTGCGGCTGTGTGTGCACATGCGAGCGCGAAGGCGTCCCTCTCTCAGGCCCCCCCTGAGTCCGCGAAGCGGCTAGTTACATGATCCATTCATTATATAAGAACAATCGCCTCCTCTAATAGACACGCTCCATCATTGTGGATCTGAAGGGCACGCTCGGTGTGCGCGTGCGTCGTGCTCTTCTGCGTGTTCCAGCGTGTTCCACGAGAACCGCCGGGGCACATACGCGATCGGCGCGGCTACCAAAATCGGCGAAATTCAACGGCGTTCGAGGAAATCGCCAAGGTCGCCGCTGGGTGACCGTGGGAATCATCGTTTGTCTATCGGTCTGCCTGTCAATTTGCGACGGTACTTGTACGATTTAAACGGCGCGATTCTTTTGCACTGGCCACATTGAATATTTATATAATGAGGAAACGCACTGATTGTGAGAGAGCTAGCGCGAGGCAACTCAGATTTGTATTCGAAGTAATTAGCGACCTGCGGCACACACGCACGAAATGCATATTACTGTGCTTCATTAAAGCACCTTTTTTTTTGCACTGTCGCTGATTATATACAGTAAACTTCAAAATGCCCGGCGAAAAATAGGAATGGTATTTTGGTGTAACGTTCCGCATCTGTATGTGGAATGTGGGATGTAATCTTCTGAGCGTTGCATAATACGATTGCATTGACGATTCGACGAAAAAGCGCATAAATCATAGCCAGTCGAGTAAGTATGCCGCTATCCTCGTCCTCAAATTAACCGACTATGGCAAAGTTTCGAAAACGCGTGTTTTTTTTTTTTTTTTTAATTAACAAGTCGCAACGATTTATTTCCAGAGAATCTACCCTAACTCGATCACAATTCTACAGCGCCAGCAACTCTGAATTTTTTTTCGATTTATCCCTTTTGCTGATTTTGTGTAATACCACCAGCATTACTCCCGTTTATTCTTTTACGCCGATTCCGCACGGCATGCGCGAATAAGCGCGAATGTGCTTGTGCGTGTTTGTGTGTGTGTGTGTGTGTGTGTGCATGCGTACATGTGAATCGGTCTTTATGCCATCAGCGTCTCCACACCGCCTTCTCTTACGTAACACACGATCGTTTCTCTCAAATGAACGACGTCGCCTCCTCCGCCATGTAATCCAAAGGGCACTCTTGTCCTGCGCGCCCGACGAGATCGCTGCCAACGATACTCACGGCCATCCATTTGGTATTTCAAAAGTAATTTAAATACCACGAATGGCAGATAACATTTCGGTAATTTTTACAACGTACCGAGAAAGCCTGGAGAACAGTTGAGCTGGAGTCCCTTTCGATGGATAATTATTACGAGAATCTCTCGCATAATTAAAAGCACCGTTTCATTAACATTATACTTTAATTGCAACGTGCGACATCGTTGACACCTCTTATATCAAATGACGAAGACTCAATGAAGACGGATATACATGAAAATTAATTAAACCTAAATTTTTTTGAAATATTAAGAAAATATCTATTGCAAAATAGCTTCAAAAATAGTTGTTCATTCCGTAAGTTATAAATGTCATAGTTACCGCGCAGAATAAATGGAAACGCGTTCCATTTAATATCTCCTTTGTCTCTGTTCCCTTTTGAGAATATTAAAAAACCTATTAACTCGAGACCGCGTAAAATAATCACAAAGAGTCTCGAAGAGCGACATAATACCGGTAAATTCTACTATTACAAATAAACATGCAGATAAGTTACACGTGCGTCTGTATCAACGAAATCTGAACTCAGCCTGAAATTATACCGGTTTCAATCCCATATCCTGGGATGTTGCGTGCCCCGGGGACTCACTTTTGCGAGATGTCGGCGATAACGCGTCGCGCTTTCGTCGTGGTGGCGAATCCGCGACTTTTGCACGTCGGGAAAAAGTGCGCGTCGACGACGCGCCGGCTCGGGTTACATAAATCGCGCCATAAAACGAGTAATTTGATTACGTGTAAAGACTACGATACGCAGGTAAAACGCTTCTACTATTCGCGCAAATTACCGGATAAGCGCGGCGCTCGCGTTCTCACAAATTGTAATTACCATCCTGCGAGGCATACTTTCGTCCGTCCGCCGTGCCACATCACGTTTACTGCGGACTTACATTATTCCCGGAAGGGTATCTCGTCTGTATTCCCAATGCGAAACGATAATCCCTCGCTTTTCCCTCGGAAGACCGTGCCATGTGCGCGAATGCATGTTTTTCGCGAGTCCTCCGCGCGAATCTTGTGCCCTGCGCCAACTAATCGCTATCTCGGAATTTCATAAATGATTTCAACTTGAACAATTTGATTCGCTCCTCAATGCCTCTGCACTGCCAGAACAGGCATGTTTAACTGATTCATACAGATTACGCGAAATTTTCTCTTCGCTGACTTTGCTCGAAAGAATATTGGAATCCGTTAATGAGCCAGGTGGCTTAGAAACCCAACGACAAAGCACTCTTTGTCTCGTCCTGTTGAGAAAAAGAAAGGGAATCTTACAAAAAAGAACGTAGTCATTTGAAAAATACGGTCGCCGTTGCATAATAATGGGCGAATTCTGTTCTTTTCTGATACACAGACGTCATGTTTCGCATTATCGCCCACACGGCCGACGTGAGAGTGGAAATGGGAGTGACGGCGAGCCGCTCCGGCTGGAGATTCGGATGCGCTCAATGTCAAAGAGCGGGCTCGTCAACTGCAGCAGCTTTTACTGCGCAGCGAGATGCACGCGCCGCGCCTGACGGGCACCTACGGCCGCGGATTAGTCATACGCCGGCGATCCGATCTCGGGGCCCGTGAGCGCGCGATCGGGAACTATTATACGGATGACCTTTCGCTACTTAGATCTACATACACCCACATCGTCCGAGTGTGTACGCGAGGGACACGCGTGCACGCGCGGCACGTTACGCAAGAACGACTGCCCGTGTCTCCTCTCCGCATCCCTCTCTCACGCGCTTCCCGCTCTTCCTCTTTCCAGTCGCTCGTTTTATTCCCCTTTCCGCGGTTCTTTTTCTCCTTCTTCCTCGCCGCTCGCCGCTATGCAGTTTCCCGTCTGACGGACGAGAGCGGCGTTCCGGATACGCGAAGGGCACGCTCCGCGCATCTAATTTGTTTTATTGAAATCAAATTTCACCCGAGCAGCGAAAATCCGACAAGTCTTGTTACGAGATATTTGACAATTCTAATTAAGAAATTCCTCTAGAAAAAAAGTATATAAAGTGACAAGTAATACTTGTTGTTTCATTAATTTAACTTTATTTTAACAAAAGCTATCCTAGATTTACCGATAACGCATAATTCAGCTTGGAATTTACATAAATAGTGGAAATTTAAGAATCATATTGATAGAATAATATGGTACTAACATAAACGGTATCGATAAATTACTAAAATTGTTGATTACCATCGATACGATCTTTTTTAAGACAATTTATACTGAAATATACCAGATTGTGCATGTCGTTGCGAGCACAAGTATATTATTTATGTAACTTTCTGGCGTCACATTTTCTGCTAACAACAAGCATCGTTATTAAGTCCGGGAAGCTTTTAATGCAAATAGAAGAGCTGCAAAAAGAGCTGCACCAAAGTAGCAGTGGAAATCGGAAGATGTAGATGAATTTTTTTCCCATCGTACGCCGTACGAGCAACTTCTCACACCGCATTTACATTCTCCACCTCGAGAACGCCTCGCGCGAGTGTGTTATTTTAATACAGCTAAGATCGCCGCTTTTGGCATGGCCTTGCCGTAAGTGAGTCAGGCGGAAACAAGGTATGCCCGCGTGAAGATCGTTTCGTGGTAAGTTAACTCTCTCGCTAGCTTTCGCATTTATTCTAATAACGCATCTCCGTTCCACGAAATGCCGCGGCTCCGAGCTAACGTTCGCGAGAAATCAGAGATGACATCCGTCTAATTCGTATAAAAGTCCAATTCGTTTGAAAAATGTGTGACGACACCTTCTAGATTTCTTCTGTATAATGATGAGGAATTGTGAGACTGACGCAAATGCACCAATTGTCTTTCAAATATTTTTAGAACTTAACCCAGCTTATTATACGAATGCGTGATACGGTGTATGACTCGGGAATTATTGCGTTGAAGAACGAAATCATCGAGAATCCGTTTTTCGAGGGACCGAAATCAGAAACTGCCAACTCTCTCACTTCAACAGTTTCCGTTCTTACCAATAAAAATCGATTTCTGTCGTCGATATCAATTTAATGTCGCTCTATTCTTTTTTTTTATAGTATCAATTCCATCGCGGAGTGACGTGATTTTGCGCTCGCTATCTGGTCGCCATCGCCGGAAGCGCAGCGTAGGATACTTAAATAGAATTCCATATGATCGTTTATCGCGATAGCCGTCGCACTTTAATCGTAACGTGACTTTCATCTACATAGCTAATCAGGCAATTCTGTTGTGCCGCGTGGCAGCCTTGGATAATTTCCTATTTCCATCGTTGCGCGGCGTTTCTTCCTGTACGGAGATCCGCCCGATCGTGCGTCGTCGTTACAGAAGACACACACCGCAGATCAATATCGATCAAGAGTCGCCTGAGAGAGTCGATAAAACTCTGGGCAGACCGATGGGATGATCTAAGCCTTCGATTATCCGTTTGTTCATTCGCGCTTGATCGCTCGTGACGGGATCGTCGCGGCGGTAAGCAACGATTTCCGATCTGTTACGTGGACATTTCCAAACGTTGCGCAACCTCATCTCTCGCGATCGTTCCTCTCCTCATCGCGCCTTCACTTTTCTAATAGGACTGAAACTGGGACCGAACTGTTTAGAATTCTAACACGAAATGTACAGAATCCAATCCAAATTATTCCTTCGTTTCATTTATGGATTTTGAATATTAATCTGTCATTTCTTCGTGAAAATTTTATCAAATACCACATTCATTGTTTCTCATTTCGTTAACATATTGAAGGTAATTTCTGTTAGAATTATAAAGACATTACATAAGCGAAGGCGAGAAAAGTGCATTCTGTTATGAACGCATCACCACACCCGTTTGGCGTATATATATAATTTTTTTTTTTTTAGATTGCGCGCAAATTTAACAAGATGCATGCACACTGTATAATTAATTCGCAGTAACGTTTAAACGTAGTTAGAATATTAATATGGCAATTATATCTCAACGAGATACTATCATCCTATAATTTGCATCCCGTTACGCCGAAGAAATCCCGGATAAACCATCTGCGATCGTCACGTATTTGCGGTACATAAGCTCTCAAGTAAACGGCATAAATAACCATTTCCCACACGGAGATATGTATATCCTGCAAAAGATAAAATCAAAAAGTTCTTCATATTCTTTATATTCACATCCGAAATCCGTTTCGGGAAGTCGTTCCGCAACGCCGCTCCCAGAAAATTCCCCGAATTCCCCGCTCGCGCCGATTTCCCCCTTTCTCGCGAAATTCAATTGCAGTGTAGAAGGTCTGCATCGACAAAACAACAGCGCATAACCGTCCACCGGAGCGCGGTATGCCACACGATACTTTTACGCCCGTCCGCACACACTGCGCGCTGGACACTTACGTAATCGCAATGATCTCACATCGTGGGTGGAGACTTGTCGTTAAACGCGCGCGCTTCTCGCCGCGCTCGCGTTCTATTCGCGCGCGAGTATGCGAACGCGCCGCCAGAAGCGTCCAGCGTGTCCGAAAAGTGCGTGCCACTGCTAGCGAAAGGTCTTTTGTTTTTTTCCAAACGAGAGGCAGAGGGAGAGGGAAAGAGCGACAGAGAAGGAAAAAGAAAGAAAGAGAACGTTGAAGGAGGCGCGACTTGCGCTCGAAATTGTGCGAATTTCATAGTCTCAAAGAGTAGCAGCGGAATTGCGATTCGTGCAATCTTCTTTGTAATCAAGAGAGAGCATGTCTCCAATTTAATAAAGCCTGAAGAATTGCAAATAACAGACGCCAACATAATACTGTATACGAACTGTTCTGTTGAGAGAAAAGTTAGTTTCGAATTTCTATATTTATTACTCATCGGAGTGAGAACTCCGTTTTGTATTACGTGAGCCTATTAAAATTTCAATTTATAATTACGGATACTTCACTTTCGGCCGTAAATGAAGTGATAAAGATACTAATCGTATATTCGAAGATAAGAACTGAAGAAAAGAGCCGATTTGGCATTCTTCTTTGTTTTGTTTAAATGTAAACTGTTGCATTTCTCACGCGATACACAAGTACGGCAATAAAGATATTGTTATTAAATTGTTAAAAACTCTTGTCTTTGGAATTGAAAATCGGTAACGGGTAATGAATCATTTTTTTGGCACAGTATTGCCTAGTCAACCGGGATTTCATAGTTGTGCATTTAAATTGTTAATGCGTATTAAAATAAATTGTGCTTTCATTGTAAGACAAGAATAACTATAAATTTAAATTCTGAGTAGTACAAATAATTACATATTTTACTTACGTATTACTTACTTGACAAATTGACAATATCTTAATTATTGATGTGAAGCTATTATTAATTGTCAAACTCTTTTATAATGATTATATCATAAAGATTATTATATTTTCTATATTTATTTTTTATCATGAATTACGTATTATAAATAACGGATAATTTTAAGAATTAAATTTATGTATTTACATTTTCTCAAAGCTGCTGCAAGCTTAGGCTTATCTTTTGGGCCAATCGGCTGTAAAAGTTTTTCGCAATGACCGTGAGAGACGGGCGACTTATCGAAAACAAAATGAAAATTCTTTATCTGGGTCGTCCATTCCGCGGCGCGACGTAACAAGCTCCGGGGATGATTAGCATGTCACAAGAGCGAGACGACGATTGCGAGATCGTTTAAGAGTAACAATGGCGAAGGAGAAATTACGTTGGCAGTTAGGTGTACAGAGCGCCGAGCTCTGTACGTAAGCGAACACGTAAGCAAGAAAGTCCGCCTTCGCGAACGGCCATTCGGATGTGCGGGTGAAAACGCGCGAGGAAGTCGCGAGGAAACCGACGAGATTACCGACGACACAAACGAGTCATTTTTGTTTCATAATTCTAGCTCGCGCGAGCGCGCGCGCGCGCGCGGATTTGTTTCACAGAACGCAGCGCGCGAATGCAAGTTTCTCTCACGGGCTCTGAAAGTAAAATGCCAAATCAAACAGATTGCTCAATGCATTTAATTTTAATAGCTACTGCGTTATCGCGGCCATTAAACAGTAACGATTGTAACACAGAATCGCATTTCACGGCGAAACTGAATTACGATCGTAATTATATTACAAAACGCTTTCTACTTTTTCGTCCGGCGATTTTGCCAAAATATTTTTAATTTACAACAACAGATATTATTATAGATACAGACGGATATTAATATGCAAATTGCAGATGTGTGGTTTTCGCCAGTTGCCCAATTAGAACACTGATTGCACCTAGAACTTGTTTCTTATTACTTACAAAGCGGAAACGTGGCTAAACTAAAAGCAAAAGCTCATGTAGATAACCGTGGAACATTAAGATGCTAATTATTCCAATTGTTCATATCTTCATTAATACTGATCTAAATGCATGCGATATACTTGATTCAACATTTAAATGTTCCCATCAAGGTTTGTTCAAGGTCTAATTGGTACTGCCATTTTAATAGTGCAATGCAAATTAACACTTTACGTAATAAAATGATATTAACGATAAAAAAAGTATTGATTTTAATCAATTACAATAATTAGGTATACTATGCTTAAAAAATAATAAAATCTATTTATTAGTATGCAGTATTATAAAAGCAAATTTCTAGAATAACGAAAATAACGTGAAATAAAATCCCTGAAAAACTAAACGTTTGCATTGCTCTTTAATAATATTATTATTTATCCATCATTTTCTTCTCCACAATTTTGTTCGTTTATGCAATTATATTGGATACTTCTTATATTCTTACGCGATAACGCGTACCATAAGATTCATACATTCCTTTTGGTGATAAATGTACGTATATACATAAATATGTACATGTAAAACATTTTTTCGTTGTTAAATATTTATGCGCTTGTAACGAGATATACTGTAACGATAAAAGCATCGAGGCGTATCAGTAAAGAGTGTACGGTAACTGGCAGCGCACCGCGTGAACTCTTTCTCTGTTCCCAAATTAGGACACTTTCACTGTCGCACGAAAGGCTCGACCCCTCGACTGGCCGTATTTCATGCGATATACAATAGAGACGTACAACATCTGAGCGCAAGTCGTTACTTGGAAATTACAGTTCTCCTCGATGCGCATCGCCCCAGTGCGTCATACGTTACGAACACAATGTACCGACAAAGATCGGTAATGAGAGAATGTAATTTTCGAGGATGTGCGGTCTACGTCCCTTACTGAATATTTAATCTTTCATTTCCGAATCGTGCATTCCCCAATTTATAAATGAGACAGTAAATAGAATCGAAGAGACAAATTACAACATTAATTAGCCGAATACAGAAATGCCGACAGTTTTTGAGAATCCCGTTCTACAGTATATACGCGTTCTAAGAGGTTTGAAACGAACCGGAGGCGAAAATGAAGTCGTAAGGCGCTCGATAGAGAGCCAATTGCCGCGCGAGCGGAGGAATAATTTTTCGTGCGAAAATACGAGCGAGATTACGACTCGCTTAGAGAAAATTCCGACGGTGAACTACGGCCGTAACTACGACGTGCGGTTACGAACGCGCGCGAGTAATAGCGTGTTTATTTTCTTAACGGCTAGGCGCATCTTTTTTAGGATCCCGTAAGCAATGCTCTCTTAAAGGCATACATCAATTCGCTCGCTCGTTACTAGCCTATCCATGTTGGTACTATTACGCGCGTGCGACGTAATAACCTTCATAAAGGTTTTCCGTGCGCCGAGAGACGTGCCTCTACAAGACTCTCTTAAGTCTGAGAAAACGTATTACGGACCCGGGAGAGGTATATTAATCTCCATCTCGCTACTTGATCTCATTCGCCGAAATGCTTCCGCAATTTTTTTTCCCCCCCCGTGTAACGTCGAATTGCATTTATCAAATGATCGAGAGATACCATGTAGCGTATCATTAATATTCTCATCGTCTCGCGCAGGCTCTTTAAGGAAAGAAGCGCGAAGAAACACGGGAGAAAGCTAAGCCGATGAATTTTTCCACCCGTTAGGTACTCACATCGGATCGACCGGGGGGGGGCCCCCCTCGGCCTCCTCGCTACCGTTTCTTCAATAATACAATCCTTTTTTCTGCGTCGCGGTACGGGTACGTTACATGGAGGCGTGTAACAGGCAGGCGGCGGCAGCGGCGAACGAGCGAGCGAGTCCCGAAGGGGCCTCGAGTGCACGAGCTCGGGCCCCGCGATAGATGAAAGTGAAAGGAAAGGTAGAAAGGGTTGGCGGAGGTAGGTAGGTACTCGCGGGGCCGCTGTTACTCCGTGCTGTTACTCGCGGTATATGCCCGTGCCGCCCGCGGGGGCCCGCAAGAGCGCGAGAGATTTACAATCGCCACGAGTCCCAGAACGGGCCCAGAAACGAGCGGGCAAAATACCAGCCGGGCGGCACGGGCATATAC
>VBVQ01002046.1:0-28049 GCA_011636635.1 Tetramorium simillimum | reverse complement strand
CTTTTCTACTCAGTTTCGTCCGCTCTACCTGCTCACGAGAATTGGCTCCACGATTCTGGGACACCCTGTATATACATACATACATATACATATACACATACTATATATACAATATATATAAGATGTCCTAAAACTGCCATATATCCTCGTAATAGCAGATTCCTTAAAACATTTTAAGACAAAAATCCTAATACAAAAATGTCGAAGCAATAATAGTTTTTAAAAGGGAAGCGATTATATTTTACGAATAATAAGGCTGAGATTTCGCGCGCTCAGGCACGGCGACATGACAAGTAGCATAATAACCATCTTCATGGCATGTAATGTTGATCGACCTTTGACAGATGAAATTGAAACAAACAAATTTATTTGAATTATTTTTTAGATATTTTTAATTCTTACATTTATTAGTTGTAAAAAGAATGTATTGCGGGAAAACAATATTACTGTAAATTCATACAATAATCATAATATCATAAAAAAGGGCGATATTCATGGAAGCACTTTTATCATTTGTCATGTCGCCGTGCCTGAGCGCGCGTAATTTCAGCCTTATCATTCGCGAAATATAAATGCTTCCCTTTTAAAAACTAGTACAGCTTGGACATTTTTGTATTAAGATTTTTGTCATGAAATGATTCTAAGGAATCTACTATTAAGAGGATATACGGCAGTTTTAGGATACCCTGTATATATATTGTGTGTATGTGTATGTGTATATACACACACACACTAACACACGTTCTATCACAAAATATATATCCCACGTCTAGCTTTTATTTGTAGACAGGTAGTGCAATACATTTGACAAATTGTCTTTTAACAATTACATTTCATAATCATTTTCTTGAAAGACATCTGTGCCAATTATCACAACACACTAATTACAACATAGTCACATAGACAGAAAAAAGTTCTGTATAAATTTCTACAAGTCTATGTCTTGTGTTAAAATGTTCAAATCTTCTGATTTTGTTATAAAGTCTTTCACTTTTTTCTGTTTGTCTTCCTATACCGAAGAGTAAGAAATTTGCGTTTTCAAGTATTATCAAGTTATCAAGTATATCGTTAGTATTGTACCATACTTGATTGTGTCAGATACATAACCGAGTCATTTTTGTGCCTTGTGCTGCGCTGACGAATGATGCAGGGCGGCGTATGCACGAGGAGAGTCATACACAGACTAGTGATTTGGACAACAATAGCAGAGACGATATCTGTGAGTCTATTTTATTAATGCAGCACATAATGCATATTCACATTAGGCTTTTCTCTCAACACTAATTATATTATATTTTTTACTCTCAGTTTATATCAATAAAATCAATCGTACATGCATAATTGAAGCAACATCTTCCATATTTAATTAGAAATGTTAATTTGATAAAATGGATTACACAAACGGCACTTGTTCAATATCTATGATTAAACATAGTTTCATATTGTAACTGTAGTACTTTCACACTTGTACAAGTCTAACTTGCGACTGTGTATGTACATACATCTGTATACAGATATGCAATTAAAATTGGCGTGATATTGACAAGACACAATAATTATTCATTATGTTTCATTGACTTTGCATATAGCGATATAAAATGCTTTTTTCTTTGCAGATGAGGAAGACATTTTGGAATACCAGTTTCTACACAAGTGAAGATCTTTGTTAAAGTATACGTACTGATGATAACGCGACCAATCGAACGAGTGGTCAAGATATATTTCTATTGACGTTTCAACGTTAATTGAATGGAAGTAGCACACGCGAAACGTATATTTATATATTTAATAGGCCAATTTTGATAAAATATCATAGAAAGTAAAGAACTATTAAAACTCGTAATTATAATTTATATATATATATATATTATATATTATATATATATATAACGGCTATACATAATAAAATTATGGCCATAAAGGTCATCGTGGTAATTAAAGTTTGTTTGACAATGGTTGCTACACCCACATAACTCTCCGACTCTCTTCAAATGACATTTGCAATTTTCTATTGAGAAAAGCGAGAGGGCAAAGAAGAAATTAGTAAAAGAATGACTAAAGAGAGAAAAAACAAAAGACTCGCGCGCGCGGTCCGTGTACATTAATTGCAAAAAAGATGATGCATGATATTAAAACAACGGGGATAAGGATAAACGATGCGAACTATATATACATCTAAGGGGAAAAAGTACAATCATTTCATCGCATCATCTCATCGTATTATAACCGAAAGATCGATTTTCAGAGTTGATGTGCCTTTTCCTTTCTCCTTAAATTTCCATTTTTACAGATCAATATCAATATATTATTGGATTACAATGTGTAAATAAATCGTACAAATAGAATTATTTTTGTGGTTGATGAAAACATTTCCTATTTACATTTAACATGATTTATGTATGTGAATTGCACAAGGAATCAATTGATGTAATACATACATTGTGCATTAATCTATATATATATATCCTAATTCATGCAGAAAATTTAAATTTTTTTGTTAATCATCGAGTATGTTGATCAATTATTGTCATCCTCTAATCTTTATATGCATACAATTATGTTACAGGTATGGCAAGTATAGCTCTTGTTTATTGATTTATTTGTTTATTTGGTTAAACAAAGCACAGTTTCAAAGTTCGATAAATTTGGTCAAATCAAATGGAGAAAAATATCAGGGTTGTGTATATGTGCGTGTGTGTATGTGTATAGATAAAAACTATAATAACAATTTCTATAACCTCAAGGCTACTTACGTTTATTGTCACTTTTTGTATTCTAAAAATTTCTTTATTCGAAAAAAGTTTTGTAAGAAAAGAAAAAAAGGAAATGATGCCCGTCGTAAGTTCACGTTTTGTTCCACGATTCCCCTTCCTCCCTCTCTCCCCTCTTCCTTTGTAGACATTTTAAAATAATGTACAAAAAGAGTGTTCAATGAACGTATTAAGAAAAAAATTACATGTATTTCTCTCCTATTATTTTT
Source organism: Tetramorium simillimum (assembly GCA_011636635.1). NCBI lineage: Eukaryota > Metazoa > Arthropoda > Insecta > Hymenoptera > Formicidae > Tetramorium > Tetramorium simillimum. Next base: position 25,069 of record VBVQ01002046.1, on the reverse strand, counting down.
TTTATATATATCTAGAAGACTGGTTGGGTATCTCAATTTGAAGAGTACGCTTGAACGTGACGTGCATTCGCAATGGCAAATGCGCTATATAATTGGAATAAATCGTATCAATACGCGCACAAATTATGTATTGTTATGTACATGTTCGCCACATGTTTTACCACACCGAGCATTTGTTTACGGGATTCATGGGGGAGCCAGGAGGGCAATTAAAGACCTGGGCAAAGTCTTTCGAATTGGAAAGCGTACCAATCACTCGAAATCTACCGGGTGAATGTAGAGCTGTTTTCAATTTATTTCTCGTCGCTTCGGGACGCATCGAACCACACCAGACTTGAGCAAAGTTCAAAAAGAATAATTGTTTGCCTGTCGCACTCATTCCGGGTAACGTCTCGTCTTCCTTTTCGTTTGAACGCAGCCATCTCTCGTACGCCTGTAAAGAGGACATTGTAAACTATTGTGAAGCGTTGAAATTAGAGTCTAACTCGAGTCCGAGAGGAGAGGAGAAGGAAAGAGAGGAAAAAACTTGCGAAATATTACTCTAAATGCCTGTTTAATGCCGCCATTATCGGCAATATTTTCCCCTTGCGTATTAATACCGTCTATCTGCATTCCAACTTCCGTCACGGTGTAACGTGCATATTGATCTGGAAAGAGGAAGCTGACGATTAGAAAATCAAACGTTCTCGATTACGTCGAGTAACGCGATGATGGATCGCGATAACATCTATCGTGTGTCGCGATTCATCAGAGAAAGCATTTTATCTTTCTATACCAATGAGACACTTCGCTCGCCGGTGAAAACCATCGATCGCCTCGTCCTTCCACCATCTATGAAGATTCCCATCTTTGTCGAACAATCTACCTTTATCGTCAAATCCATGAGTAATCTCGTGTCCGATCACGACACCAATCCCGCCGTAATTTAAACTTCGTGGAAAGAATCTGTGATAGAAAGGAGGCTGCAGGATACCCGCTGGAAACACTGAAAAGACAAAAAAAAAATGAGAGGGTTTCAAAACTTAGGATTAGGGGGAAACTAATTTTAACTAAAGAATCGTAAAACTCTCTGCGATCTCTACTTCTATAGAAAAGTACAGACGCTTGTTCTTAAATCACAGCCTGAAACTAACTTATCTGATTTTTGTTACGACTGTAGTAAGCGTTAACGACCGCAGGGGCAGTGTTCCACAAAGTTTTATTGACAGTGCTACCAAGGCGAGCCTGTTCGACTCTAGTCAAGTGTCGCAAGATATTTAAGGTATTCTCAAAGTACTTGTCTGGTCGAATTACAACCTGCATTAATATTAACTATATTAATAATTCAGCTCCGTTGCAAATCATCGCGTTACGTAGCGCGAACGCGTCTTAACGGATATTACGCGTAAAATGTATGTATACGTAAGATTTATATAGGTAAAGATATACGTTACATCTTTGTAACGCTCGTTGAGTAAATGCGACTGCAGGATAAAATCTGGATAGCCGATTCTCAGCGACATAGCGTCTACTTTCTCAGATGCCAAGAGTTTCGTTTCGTCGTCGATCCAACTGGTTTTATCCAGCAGCTCTCTAAAGGATCGCTGTATCTCTCGAGTCATCGATAATGTCTGCCGATAAATAAAACGTATCCTCTGACTGGTATTTATATTAATAAAGATATAACAATTATATTTCACTTCTGCATTTCTTCCTCCTCTGTTCTTTCTCTTTCTCTCTCTTTGTTTTTACAAGTCGTAAATGTAGGAGTGAGAATACTCACGTCGTTTTTACTGTTCTCATCAAAATACTTTTTGACAAACATCGAACCAACGGCCATGTCCATATTTGAATTGACTTGGTTTACGCAGTTTTTCCATCTTGACGGCGCTTGTTCTCTACCAAAGAGAATATAGTAAAACTTTTGTTTGACCTCCTGGAAACGATCGTCCAAGTTGTTCACTCTGTGCCGCACGAATCTCCATAGGAGATAATTCGCCACTGTCCTGCAAAAATAGTAGTGATGCTCGTAACGCCTCAAATATCTGCATTGGAAACGTATTATAGCAGCAAAATGTACAGGAAGGAAGAACCAAAGTTGCAACATGTAAAATCTATATTATGCACCTAGGTTTCGTCTTTGAAAGTAAAACAACCAAATCTTGAATGTATTGCAACGCGAAGACGACAACTGGCTCGGAAAAGTGTATCGGTCGAGCCAAGACGATCGACAAATAACGGCGCCAATCGATTTGCGGCACGAGTGTTCTCAGCTCACCTATACTCATTCGTCGATAGAGCTCCGAAAAATTTCGTCTTTCGTCCGGTGACGACGTAATCTACGACGTAATATTCGAGATCGATAAGCGGATATCGTGAAGCAGACAACGTCTGCTAGGATGAGAAAACGTACCGACGCGAGCTGCGTTTCGAATTCAATCAGCTCCTCGGCATCACTGGTCGCATTGTCCAAGGATGCGCCGAGTAAGATTGCGATTCTTGTCAAGTAATCCTTGTAGGCTTCTAGGTAAATCGCGTTAGACGGTTGAAGGAAATAATCTCTCGTTGGAAGCCCGAGCGACGTTTGATCGAACTGCAACAGCGAGATGCGTTTCTTAGATGCATTGGTTTGTTGTGATATGATGATAAGTACGCGAGGCAAGGCGAGGCAAGCTCGCGATGGCACAACGACCCCAGTCACCCTGTTACCTGTATCACGTACTTGTCGCTGTTTTTAATATCTGGACCGACCCATTCTGAGATTAATACGTCATTATTGTACAATCGGAGTTTCGCGGTCAAGAGAAGCCAGTCGAATTTGTCGGGCTCCCAGTCTGGCCTTAAAATCGGCCAACCACCGAATTCGTCCAAAAGCCGGACGAGCGGTTGTTCCATACGTTGCTCTAAAATCTCTACAAAATATAACGTCACACATGCTCGACGCGTTAAAGAGCTCGCGCGAGTAATACCCTGGTGAAAATAAAATTTGGAGCGTAAGTCGAATGTAAGGGAAGGGTGATAGAAGCGTGAACAAAACGTCTAGGAAGCGAAAATTGAAACATTGGAATGTAAAAGCGTTAAAATTTTTTTACGGTTCTTTTATGCTCCGGTGTTTCAATTTTCGCTTCCTAGACGTTTGTTCACGCTTTTATTACCCTTCCCTTACATTCGATTTACGCTCCAAATTTTATTTTCACCAGGGTATTAATTAGCCTGGCCAATATCTACATTTACTTACCGTAATTCATGCAGCTTTGAAACATATATTTCGCCTTTACCGTAGCATCGTCGTCGTGCGATATCGGCGTCGGATCCTCTAGCAATTCTCTCAGTACAGAATCCAGCGATTCCCTGAGCATCTCGAAGGTATCGTAGCCGGCTTTGTCTTTCGGAATAGGATTACGTTTTGCCCAGTTACCACAAGCGTACTGATAGAAATCCTGACACGGATCCACGCTCTTATCCATGTATCTCAACATTATTCGAGCTACGTTCGACGAGCCCTCTTTTAGTATCTTTGAGTCTGGGATTCCCTTTTAGTATTTTCATAGACGTTGTCGCATTGTTGACAATATTTGTCAACGACAAATACTGGACTTTTACGAATCGGTGACTAAACCGTGGCAACGGTATCACTCTTTACTTGTACTCTTTATCAATTTATATTGTACTGTAACGCGTCGGCGCGACAAGTTTCAAGAAATGGGAGAAAGAAAGAGAAAGAAAGAAAAGAGAGGTAGAGCTCGTAAACAATGCTCTACTACTAGATACTCGCCTCGGGCCTCTCTGATACTCGTAGCGTTTCCTTCGCCTTTCCAGAATGTACGAAGATCAGGCACTTGATCGTCCTTCGTCGCAACACGTTTATCGGCCACCGACCATGTTTCATTGATGAGGATAGAGAACGATTCTTCCTCGCGGATCCTTCTCACCTTCTGTCTCTCCTTCGAACGTTTCTCCACACCTACGTCCGCGAATCTTGAAATTATTATAAATGGCATCACTTCTTCCTTCTTTCTGAATATATTCAGAAAAAAAATCATCGCGCTTGACGATTCAATTGGAATTCGAATTGGACGACAAGAATCGGAATATTGTGAATCATGTGTTGATTTTTAAATATTACTGACTCGGAAAGGAGAATGATAGTTACACTTGATAGTTGCACTATTTTCATAAGTATCGTCAACTTCTTCTTCCAAATAGTAATTGCCCAAGAAATTGTTTTCCTCGGCATCTCGCGCGTTGTTGCTCTCGATCGTGTCGCCATTCTTCACCTGTGTAAAATTTAGTGACAATCGAGGGAACCCTTTGATCGAATTAATCACTTACGCACGCATCACATCTGTCGATTCATGATTGATCGTATGATACCCTCCCGCATACTATGATGACACAGAAACCGAAAAGTAATTTAATCCCATTTATTTTATTTTATTTTTTTTTACTATATGCATATTTTCGTCCTCTCTTTCTATTTGACGATAGAGTCGATGAACGAGTCTTCAGAAAAGGTAATTGCAATTTGATAGTGCGTTGCCGATAAATTCTGTTTTTCCAACAGATATCTGCTGGGTTCTTTTTCTTTTAATAAATGTATATAGAACAGAAAATGTTACCCGCAGAAGAGCGAATTTACATTAACTATGCAGATATATATTGCAACTGTGCTAAATTTCTAATCTAATAATGCTAATCATCAATTAGCAGGCAATTCACTCTTATGTACCTTGATGCTGTCTGTGACGTATGGCCTCACGCTGTCCGAAGCCGAGAAGGATTTCTCTACTGTATTTGTACTCTTTCTATTTGATTTTTCCTTCAAAAGGAAATTTGCCAGTTTGCCTTTAGCTAAACGAACGTGTGCACGAGACGAGGACGTCGCTCGATCGTCCAATTTTCCGAAACCATCCCTCGTGTGATTATCCTGAAAAGGATCGTGTCGTCTTCGGGATATTTTCTTGCCGCTTGTGACGTGTATGGATAATGGCTGTAAGGATGATGCAAGAACATGGGAATAGAACAGGAATAGAAAAAAGAGAGAGAGAGAATGAGACAAGATTCGAAAATAAAAAACATAGGTAGAACGGAAAAAGAAGGAGAAAAGAGACGTAGTAGATAGAAGAGGGAGAAAGAGGATTATTTTTTAATCAGAGAGCCAAATTTGGGATCTTGAGCCTTGAATTTGTTTGGAGATTAAGTACCCCGTCGATGTCTCGTTTGCGTCGATGGGGCGATTGCGATCGAAATGGAGGATGCGTGTCTATATTAGGCACGTAACTCGTTTTCATATCAGGAAGCAAAAGTTGGTCCTCTTCTTCGGCTTCTTCCGCCGTACGTTGTACGTCATTACGACTGGTAGCTGATAACGTAATTAATCAGTTGTTGAAGAGCGTACGGTAACTTGACAACTTTTTCATCTCTACGATGCGTCAGAAAAATCAATATGCATATTTTTACTTGTTGAGTAGTACATTTTTACACGTGCTACTCTGAAATCTGGCTCGTGTCTATTCAACTCAATGTAATTGCAAACAATGATAATGAGACCGATCAATTGTTTTAACTTCGCAAAACACCTTGATTGATATAAGACGGGAAACTATAATATTTATTTACTCTGCTTTGATCGGCTTTGTTCGATCCATTATTGAGCCCATCATTAAAATGAAAACGTAAAGTAGGAATCTCTCTCTATCGCAAACATGTACAATATAATGGAAATTAAAAGTTAAGGAACTTACGCCAAAAACCATCATTCTCGATCTTTTCATTATCCTGTTCTCGCATCTCATAAAAAGTGGAAATCGCGCGTGAGTCGGAGGCTTTGGTTGTGGCTTGAAATCGCGACAGAGCGATAAATACTATAGTAATCGGCAACAGCACGGCGGGTATGAGGAGCATCAGTTTGATACGAAAACGCCGCGCTTCATTTCCGCCAGTACACCATCTGAGTGGTTGCAAAAGATTCACTCACTTGTTAACAATGCTACAGAGAATAAACAACATGAAACTTGTCACACACTTGAGTCTACCGGTTTCCTTATTGATGGCCAGTCTGCACGATGGACACGGTCCACCGCTGAAGAAGTCATCGTCGCTGAATTGGTTTAAGTTACTTTGCATTTTCTCTGAAAACAATCAAACGCACTTTCTTATCCCTTGGATAAGATTAGTCTAATATAATATCATGAGAGAAAGAGAGAGAGAGGAAAATATTTAATTAATATATTTAAGACATCGGATAGAGAATAAACTTTATCCATTTCCATTGCATTTACTGACTAATTCATATAATACAAAAGATGAGAGAAATGATATAATTCCGGATAAATACGCAAATATGTACGAGCGCGAATGCAACGGATCTTTTAATCTGTAAATGTAACAAAATAAAGACTCGATAGAATTCAATAGTATGCTTTGATTACTTTCCGAAGAATTTTTGCTTTTCCGACGTTAATAATAAAAATTTTAATAACTTTTTCTCCTTTAAGATGGAATAGAAAAAACTGTTCCCAACTGAATTCAACTGAATTCAGCGGGAAGAAGTAAACTTGAGAAGAGATAAAGGAAACACTATTGCGCTTATTCTTCTAATTTTATGATAGAGACTCGGACTCTGTACTCTATTCATTTCTCAATACAAGATTGGCAATACGCACTACGCAGTATTGGCTAGTTAATATCGTATACGCTCTATATATGCTCTTTTACTCAGATTACCAGAGAAAGTACTACTCTGAAAAGAACGAAATCAGTCTATCGAATTCTCACCGCATCGCAGCTTGCAATTACATCTGTAATGTTCGATTCATCAACTTACTCTTGCAAAACGATACAACGGTATTATGCGCGCTTATCCACTACCAATTTTAAACACAAATTAATCCCGAACAACAACGTACTCTTACCACACACGTAAACACGAAACTTTATTCAAAATCAACGAATGAGACAAATGTGTCCCGTTGAATGGCAGTCGCGCCAAAGACTCGAATGGACTGGACAGATTATTGCGTGTCCGTTCCCGGAGCGAAGCACGACGGTTGTCAACTCGTCGTCGAGTGCACGAATGCCTGCGTATTGCGAGAGCGAATCTGCCAAGCGGGCATTTGTGCGAGAGTAATTTACATACGTAAGGTCGCCCGTGCCCGTGCTCGTGTCGTAACCAACGCCAATCGCGAGAGAGTAGCAACCGAGCCCCACGCACGGCTTTGTATACGAAATTATATACATGCACACGCGTTGAGAGACACATTTTACGCGCTCCTTACATCGAGTTACTCGTCAATCGACCCTAATAACTTGCAGTTATCGTTCAATAACACGATACACGTCATATTTCACATTCTACGCGCGACCCCATCGAGTTATCGAGTCCATCTCGTTGTCGCGCACCAATCGTTCTCCGTTCCAACTTGTACGTTATTTTCCAACGTATTATTTTACATTCCTACCATATATGCATACAGGTACATATAAAAACAATACAGGCACATACAGAGAGAGGGAGAGACACGATGCTGATGATGTTACGAGATACACTTGTTCGTTTTCCTAAAATTGATAACTGTCTCTCGATTAAATTTCAATTAGAATTGAAATTGTGGAATCGCCATTGGAATATTTCGGTTATCGCCTACTCACTTTTATTACTCTCCTCTTGGACGGGGTAATCATCGTAACTAGGCAAGATGTTCCAACGAAATCTATTGTAATCGTTTGTGCTCATCTTCCGTGGGATGACCTTCATCGTTATTTAAGTCCTGTCCGGCCGTCCACACAAGTGCGCGGACACGCATTAATATCTCGATGACATATAAATTGCATTCATCCGATTAACGTTCTTAAATAATAACGCACATCCATGATCATTTCTGTTATCGTAATTGTATCTGAAAGTGCATAAGTATGTCGACAAGATATTAGAGATTCTAATTTGCATTGCTCGATGCTACGAATAAGATTTAATTCTTAGTCTTTCTTTTCCTCTCTTACATTTCTAAAGTCATTTTTCTTAATAGATCTTTATTCAAATTCAAGCGAATTGAATTTCATTTAATTTGAAAGCTGCTTTTTATGGTTACTAACTACTAACACGCGAGTTACACATGAGTAATCTGAAGAGAGCTAGTACCGAGAAGTATGCTATCAGAAAAATCACTTGGAAAAATCGAAATGCGACTACGGCTTGACCCGAGTTGATTTTAGTATCTATGTGAAAATTTGAACGCATCTGTATCTGAGAAAGACATTCAAATTTGAAGTTTCAAATTGCTGCTGCTGCTGCTGCTACTACTATGTGTATGTGTGTGTGATGCGTGCGCGTGTATTCAAATTGAATAAAGCATGTCGAGTTTTTAATTTGTAAAATATTTCGATATTACGGAGAATTGGCTCACAATTTGAACAAAAATGGTGTATAAAAATTGTGTTTGTTGCAAATGGATAGTTTTAAATGGTTTTACATAGGTATATAGAAATATCACGTTTATTAATTAAAACTTAAAAAATATTTATATTTGTACATACTGGTACATTTAAACTCTAAGAGATGCTATCGAATTACGGCAATATCCAACATCATTTATTTGTTGATCGAGTGCAAAATAAGATGGTCCTGTATACGATATCATTGAGCTGCCAAGACATTCTTCTCCAGAGTATAAAACAGCGTACTGAAATTTTCACACATAAATAATATAAATTAATCGATCAGTTGTAAATTGACTGCTGCGTAAAGAATTGAGCGATTGAATTAAAAGCGAATGATGCTACAATTATTAAAAGTTTATTGTGAACCAAAGCGAGATTAAAGTAAAAGAACTATATATTTTGGGACAATTTTATTGTTATCGCGATAATGTAAAATGTCAGCTGTTGAATGTCAAACAATGGACATGTAAATGTACGAGTACATTGTCATTATTCGCTGTAAATTACCTGCCCCTTTGTAAGCGCTCGTAAAGGTACGTCAAGATGGATAAACAAGCGATCGTCAGACGGCTTGTACACTCTGCACGCGATCAACGGATTTCTATGTTGAAAGCGAAAGTTACAACTTAATACGCCGTTGAATCTCAATTCGCGCGGCTCTTCACTGATCCAATGAATCTTCCGCGTAATCAGAAAATCACTGTACAATGCCGGATGAGTTGTGCCACCTACCTACGTCATAAAGGAAACTTTTACTATTGGCGAGTCTTAATTTATAATTTAATTTTTCAATAAAATGTTGACTTTGACTCTCTCTATCGCGTACCACTGTAATGGTATTCGACTCCTGATCCTTGCTAAACACGTAATAGGGCTTGAGACAGCCGCTAATTTTACATCCTTGCCCTACTGTCCGTTTATGAATGCCATCGTGTTTACCTATCGGCAATCCACTATCCAGATCTACATAGTCACCAGGTTTATCCTTTATGTACTGCAATCATTGGAGAATAATCGTTCTCGTCTCATCTAACTCATCGAAGCAATCAAAAGCGAGCGGATTAAATGAGGAGAAACATGTCTCTTTTACCTCTGAAATGAAATCTTGAAACTCACGTTTTCCCACGAAGCAAATACCCATGCTTTCCTTCTTTCGTGCTATCTGGTGCAGTCCTACCTCTATGGCCATTGCCTTTACATGACTTTTCAAATAATGTCCAAGAGGAAACATGCAGCGTCTCAAGGTTTGCTGCGGCACTTGGCTCAAGAAGAACGTTTGATCCTTTGAGCTATCTTGTGCCTGTAACAGATGCACGTCTACAGAAATGTAATAGTCTCGTGCTAGCCGTTAAACAAAGAAACATTTTATTGACGTAAACTAAATGTATAGGATACTTGCTAGCGTTGGCTTCATAATTCTCTAGATAAGATCCAAAGCTCGTTTTAGCATAATGACCTGTTGCAATTGCGTCTGCTTGAAATTTATTACGTGCAAGATGAAAAAATTTATCAAATTTGATGTTTTTGTTGCATAAAATATCTGGATTCGGAGTATAACCATTCTGATACATTTCCACCAGATCACTGGAAAAATTGGAGACGAGTAAAAATGATAGGCTATCCCCGCTCGTGATTGGCAAAAAGTCTGTGCCATGTTTCTGTACCTAAAAACTTCGTGCCAATATTCTTTGACAAAGTCAACCTGTCGCAATGGGATTTGTAATTTGTCGCAGATCCATCGAGCATCGTCGTAATCTTTCTCAACCGCGCACTTTCCCATTTCGTCTCTAATGTCCCAGTTTTTCATAAATACTCCAGTGACGTTGAAGCCTTAAAGACGAAAAGAGACATATTCTTAATAGGTAAAGAGGGACAAAGGAATGAATGAGAGATGAAGGTAAAACTTTTCTTGATCCCTACCTTTATTTTTAAGTAGAAGAGCCGTCACGGCGCTATCGACACCGCCAGACATCGCCACAACAACATTTCTAATCATCTCCATGGAACAATCGATTTGCGAGCATCAATCACTTTTTTTCGGTAAACTTCTTACAGCATTGTAATGATCCTGGAGAACATGGAACAGATGAGAGTAAAGATAAAGACATGTGGCTTTGCGTCGCGTCGCATATAACAAGTAATTTGAGACAAGATTACGCGCGACGACGCGACCTGCGATTTGCCTTGACACTTGTGAGAGAAACGCGTTTCATATGTTCTCTTTTATTTCTACATATTAATCGACAATATCTTTTTAAATACTTTTCTTATATTACTTTTACTTGAAGGTGCAAAGAACGACGGCGATTTAAATTCGACTGGAGTACTTGCTGAAACTCACCAACAGTTAGGCATCAAAGGTTAGATGAAAACGTGCGCGGCACGATGGACCGGTAACGTCTTCTTCAATTTAATTGGCACCTGATCTAAGATCAATACGGCCAAATGCACTATCCTATGCTTCGTGTGAAGCAAGGTGAGCAATAATAGTAAATAGTAACCGGACCGGTGACGATTAGACTTTGCCCAAGAACGAATGTTTTCATACATACATGTGGACCTGATGTAGGACTGACTGACGTGCAGCAGCAGCCTGCAGCCGTGCGTATTGGTCACGTGGCGAGACAGACCGCCGAGAAGCGCCGAAAGCCGCCGAGGTCGCGAGCGACGGGCGCGGTGGACGGTGGACATGCCCAGAATCCAGAATTGGCCAGGATTGCCAGGGCAAAAGAAAGAAGAGAAAAGAGAGTCTAATGTACATATATACCTGGGAAAATAGGGCTAACGATAAATCTTAATTTAAAGTTGCCGTTAATTTCAATTCAACAGAAGAGAAAGAAAGGGAAAGGAAAAAAAAAAGACGAGAGAGGAACTATCATCTCTCGTCTTCTTCTTCAATTTATCCTGGCACCTGATCTCTGTCGAGATACAATACGGTCAAATATCGTATGCCTCTTTAGGAGTGAGTTCACTTCAAAGAGTGAAGTTGTATCGACAACTTTCAAAAATTTCCTTTACGACGAAACACGTCCGAACGTGCTCGCACACCAATGGCGATCTCAATCATCTCTCGTGTCTGTTCAACTTGTCGAGCGTGCCCGCGCGGCACGCAACTCTTTAGATTTTAGATCCAAACGAGATAAATGAATGGCGTCGACAGTGCGAGTCTCGGTTGCGATTCAAGATTCGTGCCCGAGTGCCGTAGGCACGGGGAATTCGAAGTTGGCGCGCCTCGCGAGCCAGCTCTGTCGGCCAATCGTCGCGCGGCTCTTTCCGGCCCGGAGCGACCAGTCAAGCTCATTGACTGATTGTGAGATAAACGAGTCCAATGATTACGACAAGTGCGGCCTCGTCGGGCGCGTGGAATCGGCGTGAAAAGCAAAGCCGAGCAGAGAGACGCGTCGCGCGACGTTTCGCCTCGCGTGCCGACGGCACATGGGTCGAAAACGGGCAGAGTCGGCACAAACGGCGCGCTCCTGTTGCGGCTGCGGGCCATTTTGCGCAGTTCCCATGACCCAAATTACAATGGGGGGTTCGCTCGTCTCTTGGAACAGCTGGGTGAGCCGTTGGCTGCGGCGGAATTGCGGACGCGGGGAAAACGCTCGGCTACTCACCGCGCACGCCCAAAGCACGCCTCTCTCTCTCTCACTGTCTTTCTCTCTCCCTCCCGCTCGGCTCGGCTCGAGTCGGCTCGGCTCGGCTCGGCTCGGCTCGCGGCTGCTCTCGGCGACCTGCACGTCCCGCGCCCCTCGCCACTGCCCACTCGGCGCGACGATGGCAACTCAGGGCCGGACGTTCGACGTCCTCTTGGCGCCCCGTTGCTTCGCGCGAAGCAAAGAGGAATGAGAAACGATTAAAATTCAAACTCATTGTGGATATATCGAATTGAAAGCACGCATTTTCTTTCTCCCTACTGTCGAGAAACGCGAGCAACCCAAACAGAGCGAATAAATGCTATAAAAGATGTAAACTTGAACATCATTGCTTATCGATTCATTAGTCGTGCAAATTTTCGTCCGCCTGACAATGAGAAAAAGTGGCCTGTGACGCGAATCACCAAGAATCATTCGCGAGAGAGAGAGAGTCGCGTTGGTAAACGCGGTAGGCGATGCCAACGCGAGTATCAATCGCGACTGCGTGTACGTACGTAGTACGTACGTACACGCACATGTGTATGTAGAAGAAACAGCAGCAGTGCGGCTGAATTTCCGCGAGATCGTTTCACAGATCTCCGCTCCGATCGATTCTTCACCGCGCCTCGAAGCCGCGGAGTCGGCGAGTGGTCGCGGATCGCGGAGGAAAATCGAAAGCACGACTTGATCGAGAGAGAGAGAGAGAGAGAGAGAGAGGTCGACGGTGGGCCATTCGGAATGGCACGTGCGCGCTCCGATTTCCAATCTGTTTGCCGCACCGTCGGGACCGTCGTCGTCGGCTCCCAATGACGTTTCCAACGACGAGAGGGGCACACTCCCGTCGTCATTCTTCCAATTCTCCAGCCTCGGTATCGCGGATGTCGGCGGCTCCGGTCCCCCCTGGAGGTTGCCGGAGGTGGAGGAGGACGACGAGTTGCGCGTCGCTCGCGCGACAGCCGCGCCGCGAGCCGCGGAGGAGAGCGCAGCGGAGCGGAGTTGAGCGGAGTAGTGGTTGGTAACAGAGACGCCGCTGGTCGCGCCAGTACGCTCCTGCGCAGTACCTCCCCCTCCCCCACCAGTCGCCTCCCGCCGTCCCGCTACGCGGCCAGTCGGTTCCTTGTTTGCCATCACAAAATCCAATAGTTTGCCTTGTACCACTGTAGAGGAGCGAGGGTGCGCGGTTCGTCGGCGGTTTCACCCGATGCGTCTGGCGAGGTGGATAAGTGCGGGGATCCCGATGTAACGCGGCCCGCCTCTTCGCATATTACGCGCAGAGATGCACATTATTCCGCGTCTATTTACTCACACTACGAGGTTTCGCCGTGCCGAGAAGTGATCTCGTGCCCGTGTCCGCGCGCCCGCCCGCGCGCGCGCGCGTATTCGTGGAAGCGAGAACATAGTGAATTCCTACGGGCAACCGGACCGACCGGCCCGTTAAGGCTTTGTCGATTTTTTGGTCGTGAAAAAAACAGAGAGCCGAGCGAGGAGAGAGATAGAGAGAGAGAGAAAGATAGGTGCGGAACATACAGAAATTGCGAGAGAGGGGGCAGGATCCAAGTGTATGAGGAGAAACAGAGTGAGAAAGTAAGGAGAGCGGGAAGAAAGAAAGAGAGAGAAAGAGAACCGGGGGTGGGAGGGAGTGAGTGAGAGAGAGAGAGAGAGCGTGCGCGCGCGTTCGCGCGCACGCACGGTGCGGTGTGCGCGGTGCGTACGTACATGTGTGTGTGAACGAAGCGAGCGCGCGAACGGAAGAGGAACAGAGAGAGAGAGAGGTGGAAACGACGAGGGAGAGAGGGGGGGTGGGAGAGAGAGGAGAAGAAAAGGATTTCGTGGTGTAAGAGTCGATTATCCGTGGAGAGACCCGACTGCGAGGGAAAAAAAAGCTGGTGGTACGTACGTAGCGAGGGTGGCTCGCTCGTTGGCGGCGGTGGTGGTGGCGGCGACGGCGGCGGCGGCGGCGGCACGGCGGCAGCGGCGTCGGCGGCGTCGGTGGCGCTTCGCGGAGGAAGTGACCGCACGCGGCGCGGCGCGGACGTACGTTACTTGTCGCGGAGTCGGCTCCGGGAATGCGTTATGTATTTACGTAGAGCATATTGCGTAACGTCCTAGGGGCCGGCTAGAAGTGTTTTGGAAAACGTGCACGGCGATTTCGCGGCAATTTTTCTCGGCCACCGTTTTCTCGGACCGACCCATCGAGTGCCAAGTGTTGACTGTACCGGCGCAGGGTTTTCGCGCGTGCATACGCAGCAGGAATCCAACCCGGCCATCGACGCGATCGAAAGTTTCGGGGGAGCCGGAGGAGAGTCGGCGACGCCAGTGCGCGGCTCGCGGCTACCGCAAGGGACATATCTCGATCGCGACGTCATCGTCCCCGTTCCCCGTATTCTCCCGTGTTTCTACGACGACGAAACCTACGTGAGAGATAGCGACGCGAAACGTGTTTTCTCAGATGGAAATTGGTACGTATGGAGAAGAGAATGTCCGAGGGGGGGATAAAGAGAGAGAGAGAGAGAGAGAGATAGATTGAGAGACGCCCGCCCGCCCGTTCGTCCGTCCGCGACCGCAACGTCCGGGACATTTATTTGCGCGTTCCTCATCTTCGTCGGGTGTTCGATGCAATTTTCTTCCACGTATGCGCGGCACTGCGACGAAAACTCCGCAACCGAGCTCGATCGAGCCCCTCTCTCTTTCTCTCTTCGTCTCTATCTCTCTTTCTCTTTCGTGGCTAGCACGAGTTACAACTTATTTTTGTAACGCGCTCGTGTGTCTCGAGGCTCGCGCGTCGCTCGGAAATGCGATAAACTCACTCCTCCGTTTCATCGCAAATATTGCCGTTTACGTCTCGCCGAATACTCCACCGCCACGATAGGAATGTACCTTTATGTGTGCTCGCGCCGGATTAGCTTTGAGCGACCATGTAATTGTCTGATGAAATCGAGAAATAGTTTTCTTGCTTCTAGGCAACTCGGACACCCTCCGTATAACCTAACTTGATGCAATTTCACGCACGTTGTATCTTCTTACATCTTTCGGTTTCGAAATTCATGTACATACAACATTCTTCAGTCGCGTATAGGAAATTACTTGTAGGAAATGTATCAAGAGCTATCGAAGAAATTCGAGAGATTTTTATATATAATTTAAAACGTTCTCTTTTCGAGAATCATCGAAAGTAATTAAAATTTATTAATCACCAGACGTATATGTATAGATGCCTATATGTATATTTCACATGTATACTTTAAAAATCTCCAGCATGTAACGTATTGATCTATACTGCTTGTGTGTTCATGTAAATGTAAATATATATAAATTTAAAATTATATCTAGTGCTAACGGTATTCGAATAGCCAAGCAGTACTCAGTAATATGCCTCACATTCGTTTATAAACGTCATTTATCAGAGATATTATACAAATGTGAATCTAAATTAATCTTGTTTAAAAATAATCATATATCAGCTTTAAATATTTTGAGATCTTGATATAATAGACAAGTTTTAGAGTACAAGTGACATTAATGATACTTTATTGTACAAAATGCAAGTGATATTCAATCGTGTGTACCATATGTAGCGGATAATGCATAAATATACATATATGTGTATGTACATTTTATATTTATATGTAATATATAATGTGTGTGTGAGATGGGTCATCGTCAAACGTGATGTCAATATTTCGATAAAAATTTGTTTTGGGTCTGTTTCTTAAACAATGTATGTTTTTAATCACGTTACTTGTCACGCATTATTTTACAACTTGCCATTTTTGAAATCATAAATGACATAACTTTAAGAGATGGAAAATTCACTTTTGCCGGTGCCAGCCAAATTCTTGTTATGAGAGAACAAGTGTATGGCTAATGTTTATTTCTACCAATGCAGATTAACTTAAACCTCAGTTTAATTTACTTTGCATCTTTTTCTCATTCTTAGAACTAAAAAAAGATAGAAAGTACGTTAAATTGAGATTAATGTTAATCTGCATTGGTAGAAATAGACATAAATGTTTTATTTTATTTTGCTAAAGTGTAATGCTCTCAATAGTGATTTATAAATTAATAATCGCAAACTGAAGAATGAGTACATTTTTTTCTGGACTCTTTACTTTTATTTCAGCACCTCCAATGTGATTTGCGATGAAACGTGTTCGCGGACTGGAAGACGTAGCATCAACAGCAAAGCACTCGTCGGTGAGTGCAGCCAGTGGGTTAGGCGGTGGAGGAGGTAGTTTGGATTACCACGCTGGCAGTGGAATAGGTGTTGTTGTACCTGGTCAAGCAGTTCGGTCTGTTACTTCGAAAGAAATGCCGGCAAGTATACAGTTTGGTACTGCCCAAGCTCAGCAACAATACACTGGAGCAATTGTTGTGCCAACCGCAGCACCATCTCCCATTAAGGTAAATTGCTGCAAAGCGTCATAATGTAATTAATAATAATAATAATATCGTAATGTAGAGTATAAATGTCCTAGTACCTTACCTTATACAAGTGTTGTGTGTGCAGCAAGCGAGTGGCTCCGCCACGGGAGGACTCGGCTCCACGTGTAGCAGTAGCGGTATAAGCACTGGGAGTAATTTGCATAGTGCAATAGGTGCTGGCAATAGTCATACAATGGCTTCCCAACAACCAACATCAGGATCGCAAAATCAAGTTCATACGCAGCAGCAATCGACAATAAGGCACAAGGTTTGCTTTTTCAACTACTCTCTCTTTCTCCCTCTCTCTCTCTCTCTCTCTCTCTCTCTCTCTCTCACCCCTTTCCTCTCAAACGTGCGCAAAAGTTTCAACCAAACATGCCTATTGTGCGCTTAAGCATTCATAAAAGTAGTTTGTAAATAAGAGCGACTGTCGCCGTAGGTACATTCTGGCAACGTAACACCGCTAGCTTCCACTCCACCCGGATCTAATCTAGGAGGAGGAAGTGGAGCTCAACAATTCCAGAGATTAAAAGTGGAAGATGCGTTATCTTATCTGGATCAAGTAAAATATAAGTTTAGTGACCAACCACAGGTGAGCAACAAAAAATTAAATGTTAAATCGAGTGAAGTAAACTAATTAAGGATAAGCATGTAAGATTATATGTATGTATATGTGCATGTGTATATATATATATATATATATATATTATATACGTATTATGTACATAAAACTAATTGCTAATTGACTATTACATGTCGCGGTGGATAAATGAAGAAACCCTCTCGGTATTTTCCTTATTTTGTATTAACGCAAATTTTTTCTCCATTTGTAGGTGTACAATGACTTCTTAGATATCATGAAAGAGTTCAAGTCTCAAAGCATAGATACCCCGGGCGTTATAACCCGGGTGAGTCATCTCTTCAAAGGACATCCCGAGCTCATCGTTGGTTTCAATACATTTCTTCCACCAGGCTACAAGATAGAGGTACAAGCGAACGAGCAGGGATATGCTTTCCAAGTGTCAGTCAGTATGCCCAGTCCAACGGCAACGCATACGGCCACGTTGTCGCAGCATCATTGTACGGTGAACGTTGGTTCACCTCCTGTAGCTAGTCCGCCCACGCAGCCTGCAAAAGCACCTCCCGTTTTGCAGATAATGCAAGGGTAAGCATTTTGCCCAATTTCCACCGCGAATTTATATATAGCAAGTATACATATTAATTGTTGTTGAAAAACAGATGTGATATCTGCTGACGCATGCATTCGATTGTTCTTAGGTCGGGTAATATACACCATACTTTGGCAAACAGTATTACAACCAACAGCTTAACTGTTCACGCGCCGTCACCACCGCCAGTATCAGTGTACAACAATTCACATGTGACCACTGCACAAGCGCAAGCCGTCAGTCAGGCTTTAAGTCAAGCGGATGGTGTGTCGACCGGTGGACAAACGCAGCAAAGCCAACCGGTTGAATTTAACCATGCGATAAACTATGTTAATAAAATAAAGGTTAATATCAAGTGTTAATAAAATAAGCATAATTATTTGTAAGAGGAGAAGGATGAAAGACTCCGCGAAATAATAATATGGGAAATGATACGAAAGATAATGAGAAAGAAGAAACGTACACATACATAAATTTTATATTATTTTCAGAATCGGTTCCAAGGCCAACCAGACAAATACAAACGTTTTTTGGAAATATTGCATACGTATCAGAAAGAACAGCGAAATTTAAAGGAATCTGCCCACATGGGAGGTACAAGTTCCAGTGCGACAAGTGGAACGAAACACTTGACGGAGGCGGAAGTTTATAGCCAAGTTGCTAAATTGTTTGAAAATCAAGAGGACTTACTCGCTGAATTTGGACAATTTTTGCCAGATGCCACTAACCAGCAAAGCTCGTTGGTGAGTCAATAGGACAATACGAGAGTTTCGACGAAATTCAGAGTTTCAGATGGAGAATTGCGATCGAAAAAGTTACCTTAAATGTAATGTAGTAGGGCTTATGGACAAATAATAGTTTGTAACAGACGTACATGGAAATATACAATTTGCAGTTATTTATTATTTTTCTTTTTTTTTTAACTTTGGCAACAGAGGTCATGTACATGTACACGCGTGTGAGGGCTAGAGGAGAAGGGAGAAGCGGGGAGAAAACGATTTATAAAATGCGTGCTCTTCTATCATATAGATTGTAAGCTGTTGTATTATCGCATTTTAAATTCCGTGAATATACGCGCCATGTATTCTGTTGATCTGTATTTACATACATAAGACAAAAGAAGAGAATATTGCACACAACTTTTCTTGTTATCGCTCGTTCTCACACTTTTTTTTTCTTCTGTTAAAAGAGCTGTTTCCTCATCGGTTAAAATTGTCGGTTTTGATTTCTATTAGTCCGTCATGTTTCAGACTAATAAGACGACATCGGTTAACGACCATACGGCAATTGTCAAGAAGCCAGTTGGACTTAAGACACCTTACAATAATTCTGGTACTATATCGAGAGATCTTCGAGAAGCAAGCAGCACGGCTGGATTAGAACGTGACAATCGAGATCACCGAGAACGAGAACGGGAGCGGGACAGATCGAACATGAGAGACATCGGTAGCGGCCAGAAATGCGGACACAGTACTGGACAATTGAAAAGGAGCCCATCATTCTCGACTTCGGCAACAGCGGGAAATTCTCATCATATACAACATGGGCCTCCACCTACGAAAAAGCACAAGGTGGCTTCGATGCGCGATATTACCATTGCGGAAGCCGGCAAATACGGTACCCTGAACGACTACGCTTTCTTTGATAAGGTGAGCGTCAAGCGTCAAGCTGCTTTTTCCCCTCTCGAGGTAACTTTTTCTCAAATAAAACGAAAACAATGTTTCTCCCTTAGGTTCGAAAGGCGCTGAGATCGCAAGACGTTTACGAAAACTTTCTTCGATGCCTTGTACTTTTCAATCAAGAAATAGTATCCAAATCGGAGCTCATTCAGTTGGTGACACCGTTCCTCGGCCGTTTTCCCGAATTGCTACATTGGTTTAAGGATTTTCTCGGTTACTTATCGGATTCGTCCAGCGCTACGGTGACAAACGCAGGAAATGCCATAGGAGTAGAGACTTTCCCAAACAGCATTGTTCGCAGTCACCAAGAACGGCCGCAAGGTGACTTGGCGATAGAAATTGATTATACGGCATGCAAGCGACTGGGGGCGTCGTACTGCGCATTGCCAAAGTCGTACATACAACCAAAGTGCAGTGGCAGAACGCAATTGTGTAAGGAGGTCCTCAATGATACTTGGGTGTCATTTCCAACTTGGTCGGAAGACAGCACATTTGTAACGTCGAGGTAATTGACCATCTTTATCATCTTTACACCTTTGCAACACATCCCAGAATACTTCTTCAATAACATAATTGATATTGTCGATTACGAAATTGTACATGTGTTGGTTTGTTTAGGAAAACACAATACGAAGAATCCATATATCGGTGCGAGGATGAACGTTTCGAATTAGACGTCGTTATAGAGACTAATGCATCGACGATTAGGGTGCTCGAGGGCGTTCACAAGAAAATGAACAGAATGACTCAAGAGGAGATACAAAAATACAAGCTCGACGAGTGCATGGGCGGTTGTTCCTCCACGATTCATCAACGAGCGATAAAAAGGATATACGGCGACAAAGCTCCCGATATCATAGAGGGACTCAAGAGAAATCCTGCGGTAGCCGTGCCCGTTGTGCTCCGTCGGCTAAAGGCTAAGGAAGAGGAATGGCGGGAAGCGCAAAAGGGATTTAATAAGATCTGGAGGGAACAAAACGAAAAGTACTACTTGAAATCTTTGGATCATCAGGGAATTAATTTCAAACAGAACGACGTGAAGGCATTGAGGTCTAAGAGTCTATTCAATGAAATCGAAACATTGTATGATGAGGTTGGTACAAACGTGCGCATCCACACACAAAACACACGCACACGCACATACACACGCATACATATATATGCTACTTTAATTTTATTATCATTTCTTTCTCCTTTTTTTCTCTTTTTCCTTCTCTTGCGACTATTTCACGCCCTTACGTTTCTCGATGCATTATACAGAGGCATGAACAGGGTGACGATGGTAATGGCGATCAGGGAAACAGCGGTCCGCATCTCGTTCTACCGTACAAAGACAAATCTGTATTAGACGACGCTGCTAACCTTTTGATTCATCACGTCAAACGGCAAACCGCTGTCCATAAAGAAGACAAACAAAGGATAAAACTTTTATTGAAACATTTTATACCTGATCTTTTTTTCCATCCCCGTCAAGAACTCAGCGATGACGAAAGGGACGAAGATGGTAGATTATTTTTTATTTTATAAAGTCGAATATATCTTGGAATACAATATGTATTACATGTATGTATCTCTTGTATCTGTTTTCATTTTGCTACAGATGAGAAGGAAGATGTAAATGTGGCAGCGTGTAATAATTCTCAATCAGCGACGACTGCCTCATCGTTAAGTGGTTTGCAAGCCAATAGGAGTAAGACCCCCGCGTCGCCAAACACATCTTCCACCACTAACAAAAGTGAATCCAATGTCAAAGTACCCATACACGCTCTCTCGAACGATCCCGAGGAAGCGTATACGCTTTTCATGGGCAGTAATAATTGGTACCTCTTCCTGAGGTTACATCATATACTTTGTGAGAGATTAACAAAAATGTACGATAGAGCGGTCGCTCTTGCCGAAGAGGAGTCCAAGTATAAACAGCAGCGCAAAGAAAGTACGGCGGTCGCTTTAAGGTTAAAACCAAAAAGTAAGTAATTTATTTGCCACATATGAAACCAATTATCTTGATATTGCATCGTGCCGTAATCACATTAATTGTCGGTATATTTGTGTATAGGTGAAATTGAAATTGAAGATTATTATCCTGCCTTTCTGGATATGGTTAAAAATGTCCTCGACGGAAATATGGAAAGCACTGCGTACGAAGATACGTTACGAGAAATGTTCGGTATACATGCCTACATTGCCTTTACTCTTGATAAGGTCGTTAATTATGCTGTTAGACAAGTAAGTAAATTTTTCTTTCACTTTTGAATAATGTCACAAGAAAAAGAGTGGACACGCGAAGTTAAAGAAAAAGAAAAAAATGTATGTATGTATATGTATATATGTATATTTTTGGCAGTTGCAGCACCTAGTCTCAGATTCCGTTTGTCAACAATGCATGGATTTATTCCAACGAGAGCAACGGCAATCTAAAGAAAATAGTGGAGCCGGTGGATTGTGCGCCACGGCCTACATGAGATTAAGCGCCGAATTATCGTATCAACGCAAGGCGGAAAAAGCAATGGCAGATGAAAACTGTTTCAAGATATACATAGTGAGTAACTTTTGGAAATATTCGATATATTAGTTATTGTTTTTTGTTGACAATATAGTACTGTTGACAAATTACATCACGTACCTATAGGCATACTTTCATCTTTTACACATGGTATGCAAGGTGTTTCTAAAATACTCTCAACTTTCTCCTTGAATGCGAATAAAATGTGAAATGATAAATAAAAGATGTGATAAAGTTTGGCAAAAATATTTCAAAAGCACCGTGTATATCATAACTATATGCAATAGAGTACACATCGTAAATGTAACTAATTCGTTAAAACTTGTGGTGTGATAACGTGCTTAATTGACCACTTATACAAGTATACAAGATGGATTTTAACCGCAGACATTCAAGTGTTATTTTTTATTTCAGTATAAAAAGGACTGTAAAATGACGATGGAGTTGTTAGATACAGAGGGTGATGAAACGGTGGATAACGGCTGTAGAGAAAGAGAAAGGGAAGGCGTTACAGTTACTGAAAAATGGTCGACGTACGTTGAGAGATTTTCTGCACCAGCTGGTCAAACTAGCCCCAAAGATACTCCTGCCTTAACAGAGAATGAGCAGACGACCAATCATCCTGTGAGTAGCGACCAGGCAGCAAGGGGGGGAAGGGGCAGAAAACGCAAGAACACTGACATTAGCAAGAAGGTATAGGATCCAAATACCTTTTCATAATCATTGCCGACATTCAAGTTAACGTTTATTCGCGTGTAATTGACATCTGTGATTGAAACGTTGTACGCTTGTACTTCGTCGTTTTTATTTGGCGTACAACAATGAGTGCCCCAAAGAGTAAAGGTTTAATGGAACTTTCTTCTACCAAAAGTAGAATTTAATTGTGAATAAGTAAAATAAATTAAACACTATTATGGGAGGGAAAACAGTGTTTGTGAGAAATTTCATTAAAGTAGAAACGCGTCCATGAGCGCATACATACACACACGTATTCTCTCGCGCGCATTCACACACACACACACAAACACATACATACACAAACACACCCGACAGCACATGCACGCACGCATCGTACGCACAAAAGTACATACCAGTTTCTATTAATCTACGAGGCAGAACAGAATTATAACAAATGCATATATTTTGCCAAGTTATTTACGCTTTATGCGTATCATTAAGATGCCCGTGTTAGTCCTGTACATCAGTATTGATCAAATTTCTCTACATTCATCCGATGAATTTATGCAACTAATATTTTTTTTACACACGCAAAATGGCATTACTTCCACTATTATTCTTATCCTATTTATTATGTCTGATAATTGGGAATTTATAATAGATTGTGAAACTTTCTTCCTCCATAATTATTTGTATTATAAATAATGAAATTTTCTGACGCGTCATTACAGCGTAAATGCAATGCAGCGTATTCCTTTTCTGCAAATGTAAATGTTTTCAAATGTCTCAAATTATTTATGATATGCAAAGTATTGCAAATTCTATTAATACATATTGTTTTTTTCTTTCATATACGATCACTTAGCACGACTTGGCTCTTTTATTTAATTAATGCTATATTGTAAACAAAGAGAAGAGATAAATTGGTTGAAGAAACGAAAGAAACAAAATTAAAGGACAGTTCCCTTAATTAGATGAATATTAAATTATAGAAGTTTTCTATTTTTAACTTTTGCTATATATATATATATATATAGTATCTTTATTTTTTGTTTTGTTTTCTTAATGTTATCTTTATAGTTTATCTTCTTTTCCACATGTGACAAAGAAAAGATGGAAATTAATTTTAATGTGTAACTTTGAAATTATATTATGTCTATACTTTCATATTTAATATGGATCCTTTTGTATTCTATATTTGTAATGTTTAAATTGATGCTGCGAGTCATTTTAAAATAGAAAGAGGAAAAAGTTTTGCGTAAATTACAGCAATTCTTGAATCTTTGTTTATCATCATGTTATAAAATGAACTTTCCTTCATTTTACATTAAAATGCGTGAATGTTTTCATATCGATTGGCTGAAACAAATATGGAAAATTTCATGTGTATGTACTATATGTACTATATAACATTTATTTTATTCATCGTTCCATGTTCGTGCATTTAATAACAAATGTTGTAAATTAACATGATGATGACCAATTGTTGTAAAATAAAAATTGTATAAAACAGAGAAAAGGAACTGGCATAAATTTTACAAAGTTATTCTAACAGTGCCATGATGAATGTAAATTAATAATTAAATGAATAATTTAGATGCCTTTTTTTTTAGATTAAATGTGTATCTTTCTCTAACTAGTTACATATTTCGTAAGAAACAAATATATTTAGCATTTGTGAGATATATATATATATATATACATATATATGTATATGTATGTATGAATTATGTACGTATGTATGTATGTATGTATGTATGTATGTATGTATGTATGTATGTATGTATGTATGTATGTATGTATGGGGGGTAGAGTCTAAACTGTTGATATATTTTATGTAAATATTTTAATGAGAAATTCTTTGTAATAAAACGGTAAATGGTTCGCGTAACAGTTACGTTTCTTTAGTGAGGAAGATTAAGTATTATTTTACATAATAAATGTATATGTTCAAATTGCATTAACACGATATCTCATCGAAAAAGACTGATTAGAAAAGCGTGTATCTTCACTTTAAAGAATACATCGAAAAAACCATGTATTGGAATAACAAAAATATTTTTATTAATCTTGGCTAATATCTTGGTAAATATTTTAGTATATTACAAAATAAATATAATGTACATTTCGTGCTTGTGTATATATAATTTATATAACTTTTATGCTTGACTTGGAATATGCATATAATTTTTTATTAAGCAACGGTCGTTATACATATGTTGGTAAACGTTAGAAATTATCGATAAAGAAATCTGTATTTTTATTTGATACACGTATCACGTTTCTTGATAATATTTTCACTTGTACATATTTTTTAAATTAAAGTTGTCTATGTATATACGTATAAAATCAAAGTAGCTTACTTTCTCTGAAGTATGTAACTAGATATGTGATATGTACACGTTATCGGGGAAAAAAGGCATCTATCTATTTAACAAGAGAGAATAATCTTACATACATACAAGTAAAATACTAATTTACATTTGACGTTAGTCAATTCTTAAAAAATTCCTGTTATTTTCTTCTACATAGTATTATATACAAAGATATCTATTAAATATATATATA
>VBVQ01002045.1:0-28031 GCA_011636635.1 Tetramorium simillimum | reverse complement strand
GCGGTCACCTAGCCAAGGTCTAAATTGATTTTTACGGCGTCGGCGGCGGTGGCGACGGCGGCGGTGGATCGGGTAGTGAAGAAGGAGGGCGGACGGTGGGCGCAAAAGGGGTAGCGGTGGGAACTATGACGTCATCGTTGAGGGGTTGCCCGGGCAACGCGAAACGTTCGCCGCGTCGGGACGCCGACGCGCGTCGCCACCGCCGCCGACGCCGTAAAAATCAATTTAGACCTTGGCTAGGTGACCGCTCCGCGCTCGCACGGCGTTGCTGCGACGCGGCCGCTCCGCTCTCTCTGGCGAGGCGACGAGAGCCACGCTTCTCTGGAGGTGCCGGGCTGCCGACTGCCACCACCGCACCACCGTCGCGAACCGCACGAGTCACGGGGCTGCGAGCCAAGCTCCGGCAGTCGCGAGCGGCCAACTCATCGAGCGGGTGCTCCAATCGTGGTGCTGGCGACGGTGCCGCGCGCGTAAAGGCCACATTACACGCGCTCGTACAACACACACGCACACATACATATATACACACACGCGCGCACACACACACACACACATACACACATACACACACACACATATACGTACGTGTCACACACACCATACACGTACACGGCACGGCAGTTACGTACACGCACGGGGACGTCGGCGCGTATACTCAGTCACGCGTGCGTACGTACCGTTCTAACGGGCGACGCGTCGCATCGCGCAGCGGGAGGAGCAGCGGTGAAAAAGCTCGGGCGAGAGAGCGGTACTCGCGCACGAAGTAGCATCGGGTACACGGCGAGAGCGAGAGAGAAAGAAAGAGGGAGAGAGAGAGAGGGTAGGGAGAGAGAGAAAGAGAGAGACTGGAGTTTGTGAGCGGAACATAGTGCGCGCAAGCTTGCGGAGAATAGTCCAGGCGGACGCCTGAGGGGGAAGATCGACGTGCGAGCTCCCAGTGCCGGAGCTTGCGGAGACGCGCTACCTTCTCGGGAAGAACTCTGTCGTGGAGGCTTTTGACCGGCTGGCGTGCTTCCGGAATTTCCGGATCGGTGGGACGGCCGACACGTCGCGTCGCAGGAAACGTACGTGCAGGAGCCTGACAGGCTGGATGCGTCGCGGGAGAAGCACGCGCGGTGCTTGCGCAAGCGGTCGCGTGCGTCGGTGAGTGTGCTGCTTCGTACCTGCGCTCCGGCGGCTTTGCCAGAAGAGCCACGAGGAAAATGTCCGGGACCATACGAAGATAGACGCTGCGCGAACCGCGGGGCGCGCGCGACCGAGAAGAAAGCTCGCGTGTATTCCGATCGGTGTGCCCGATGAACGAGACTCGCTCGCGGCGTTCGGTCTTGGAGCGAGTGACAAGCGCCTCTTTTTGTTCTGACGCGGGGCACGGCGGAGCTTTCAAAAAGTACGCCGGGAAGCTCTTCTTTCGTTGACTGTTTGATGTTTACTCGTAAGCGTTTTCTCCTCTACTCTGTAAGCGGCTTCGCCGAAGCTCTATCCATGCGAATTTCAACTTCATGGACGTGACCGAGTTTACGAGTGTGTGCTTGGATAGTACACGAAGGCTTTACAGTAAGAAACGAAATTCTTCTCGTCCTCAGCCAGTTGGCATTCGCAAGTGAGTGGCACTTTGAAAAAAGCTCGTACCTCGAGATACGACACGGTGTCGCAAATAATATTCTGTGAAAAGCTCTACGCGTCACCTTTATCTACTACGAAGTGTATAACGGAAATTTTACAGAAACCTCTAATTCTTCTCTCAGAGACTCTTCTAGACTTATTTTCTCAAATGTCGTGATTATCTCTAGCTTTTAAAGCTAACTCTTTCTTGTTAATGTTAAAAGAGAACGTTTCATTATTTGTTATGTGAACTCGTGAGGTTTGAATGTGAAGCCCGGCTCGATAGAAACATCGAGTCTTGTCGGCAAGTAATGTCGTCGACAGCCATTTCTCTGAGAAGTGCACTCGTATCTATGTAGGGGACCGACGGAGAGCTCGAAAGCTCGAGAATGTAGTGTCCTGGTGGGCGCTTGCTGGCGGAGACTCAAGCTCAGGCTCTCGCGGCGGCCAAGCGAGTCGAAACAGGTGGAAGATCTCCGGGCGCGATACTCTGAAGAGTACCACGAAGAGCTATCGCATGACTATCGATGATGATGGGAGGCACGTTGCCAGAACGCGATTGGTTGGCCCGGCGCGCGTCTCCGCTCGGCTCGTGTTTTGCTGCGTGCCGGTCGTCACTTCGTTAAGCTCGATATTTCCTCGGGAGACCAAATTCAAGAAAGGGAGGACCTTGAGGAATGCCAGGCGTGAAATGACGATCTTGGGAATTGTGTCCGAGCACAGGCCATCGATGTCATCGTCGTCGCCGTCGTCATCGTCGTCGCCGCGAGGACGTTGGAGAGGCAAACATTGTTCGGCCAGTTAATTACGATTCTTCGACGCGACTCGCGATCTCACAAAACGACGAATGCGGCGAGGCGCGACGGGTCTCAGTAAGAGACTGTTTCGATATTTGCATTTTAAAGAGCGACACTGACGATAAGAAAAATCGAATCCGTTTTCCCGCGAAGGGAAGCTTTGTTGAAAAGTTTAAGTACATGCAGCCGACAAGTAGATGAATAAATAGATTCGTAGCGAGTAAGCCAAGTACATAGATGGAAGTAGAAGGGCTGCCGATAGCAAGGAAGACATAGCAAGTAGATCTTGGACTTAAGAATTAAGATCAGATTAGAAGAACGTTAGAAGCCGAGGAGAAGTTGAATTAAAAATAGAGATTAGCAATGTGATCGTTCATTGAGAGAGATCTAGGCCAGTAGTCATGCTACTGATCGTGCGGCGGGCTTGAAGAAGCATGAATCAAACAAACATCAGCTCGAGCGCCAAGAAGAATCGCGGCAAAAAGCGGCGTATTCCACGCCACAAATTAGGAAGGAAGGAAGACTTTAAGTTCTAAAAGTTTCATTGAATCTGTAGAGGAAGTCTTTGGAGAAATCTTTTGCCGGTCGCAAATATAAAAGAAATCGTTTCAAGTTCGTTGCAAGAAAGATATTTGAAGTAATCGTCGAGATAGTGACGTGAGAACGTCGGAGCGCGGCGCGGCGCGCGATGCCGTAAATTTCAGTTGGTAAATGTCACAGCGGCGAAAAAACGTTCTACACGGTCCAAGGATTTTATCCATCGTCGAAGCAAGTATCCACCGTAAGTGATTGATGCGGGTCGGATCATCCATGTTGAACTTGTCGCAGATCTAAATCGCCACTCGGAAAAGAGAGGGTAGGGTTCGGACGTATAGAGGATCGATTTGACGTGAAAGAACTAGAGCGTGCAGCTAACGCGCTTGGGGGGTACGGTGAACGCTGGCTCTCCCGTTACCCTGAAGGAAGATTCCACCT
The DNA here is from genome assembly GCA_011636635.1 of Tetramorium simillimum. Classification (NCBI taxonomy): domain Eukaryota; kingdom Metazoa; phylum Arthropoda; class Insecta; order Hymenoptera; family Formicidae; genus Tetramorium; species Tetramorium simillimum. Next base: position 24,657 of record VBVQ01002045.1, on the reverse strand, counting down.
TCAAGTATGGCCTCGGTGGCAGCGTGGCTGCCATTTGCCCGTGCGGCGGCGATCGGCTGGGTGCCGATCGCCACACACCCACTGCCACCGCCGCCGATCGCGAAGGACCGGCGCAAGGCCGACGACGAGAAGCTGCTGATCAACGTGAGCGGCCGTCGCTTCGAGACGTGGCGCAACACCCTGGAGAAGTATCCGGACACGCTGCTCGGCTCCAACGAGCGCGAGTTCTTCTACGACGAGGAGAGCAAGGAGTATTTTTTCGACCGGGATCCGGACATCTTCCGGCACATTCTCAACTATTATAGGACCGGCAAGCTGCACTACCCGAAGCACGAGTGCCTGACGAGCTACGACGAGGAACTGGCGTTCTTCGGCATCTTGCCGGACGTGATCGGCGACTGTTGTTACGAGGACTATCGGGATCGCAAGCGCGAGAACGCTGAGCGGTTGATGGACGATAAGCTGAGCGAGAATGGCGACCACACCCTCCAGCAGCTGCTCGACATCCGGGAGAAGATGTGGCGGGCCTTCCAGAATCCGCACATCTCCACCGCCGCGTTGGTGTTTTACTACGTCACCGGGTTCTTCATCGCCGTGAGCGTGCTGGCGAACGTGGTGGAGACGGTGCCGTGCGGCAATCGGCCGGGCCGCGCCGGCACACTCTCGTGCGGCGAGCGTTACAAGATTGTGTTTTTCTGCCTGGACACCGCGTGCGTGATGATCTTCACGGCTGAATACCTGCTGAGGCTGTTCGCCGCGCCCAGCCGGTGCAAGTTCGCGCGCTCCGTGATGTCCGTCATCGACGTGGTGGCAATACTGCCGTACTACATCGGACTCGGGATCACCGACAACGACGACGTGTCGGGTGCGTTCGTGACGCTGCGCGTGTTCCGCGTGTTCCGTATCTTCAAGTTCTCGCGCCACTCGCAGGGACTACGTATTCTCGGCTACACTCTCAAGTCCTGCGCCTCCGAGCTTGGTTTCCTCGTCTTCTCGCTCGCGATGGCCATCATCATCTTCGCGACCGTTATGTTCTACGCGGAGAAGAACGTCGACGGCACCAACTTTACTTCGATACCTTCCGCCTTCTGGTACACCATCGTTACGATGACTACGCTGGGGTGAGTATCGTATTTTTTCGTTGATTCTATATAATGACCTAGCGAATGACGACGAATCTCTCACGCGTCAATTGCAAAAATCATAATACTGAATCTTGCACGTCAATGTTTAACTTTCTCTCGCACAAGATAATTTCTAGTTACTTATTCATTTTTATTTGAATTAATTATGGCATATAAATTATAATTATGGCACACACACGTCAATATCTGAACACTTGTAAACATCTTGTTCTTTTTTTTTCTAAGGGCGAATCATACATATATTTCGTACGCCCGCTATGTAAAAAATGTGTTTTGTTCGACGTTCTTTGTAGTACGTTTTTAATATATTTATTCCTTTTCTGTGTGTCAATTTTTATTGTTTAACCTGTTTATATAATTTTACTCGACAGATTTGTCATTTTTTAATATGAAAGCAGAACGCAATTTTATTTTAGAAAGCTTGCAAAGCGAGAGAATAATGTGCGCATAAATACTTAGATATCGAATTTATGCAAAATTTCTTCGCCATAAGAGAAACTTATGCCGATAAATCGATTTTTGCAAATTTCGCATTTACAACTCGTGTAACTCAACATGATGATGGAGTGTAGTGGTACACTTACAATGCGACGAGTTATGCACCTCCATATAGTACAAGTGAATTGCCCATTGAAGTGCACGAGAGTTCGGGTATTTGACACAATCTGGCGACCAACTTTAGCATCGTTATAACTTTTTAACGAGATCGTCACAGTCCCTTGCCCGTACGTAGCTGTTTTTGCGCGGAACTTTGACGCTTAGTGTTTTGCACTTTGAGTTATTTCGATAACGCGCGTTTTCGTGCGCACTTTATCACATTTACAAACTTTCCCAGATTATTACTGCTTTGGTGTGTGAGTAATTTATAAACTCTAAACTCACAGAGAATTTTAAGTTGAAGTATTATAAAGCTTCAACTTTTCTATAATTCTCACATTTCACAACTTTATGTAGATTATGTGAGTTCTCACTCTATGAACTTAAAACAATTTATAATTGCATATGTTATTATATTTATATTTAATCTTCAAAATCTTTTAACGTTATACGTCTGCTTCATTAAATCTCCTATTATAATTTTCGAGAAAATCTCAATTTTCGAAATTTATTAAACATTCATTGCACACAATGCTTATTATATATGCAATTATACTATGCACGATTTATAATATAAAATATTACTCATAAGAGCTTCTATATATGTATATATACTAATTATTCAATCTAATCATCGAATAAGTGTAGTAAATCCCATCCGGTGGAAATATTAGCGGGATCCGAAAGCGCATTATTCCTGCGAAATTTACTGGCCCATAAAATCTCCTCTCTCCCCTCAACCCACGGATTTTCTTCCTCTCTTTCTCGGCTCGATATCGGAAATGGGCGCCGGCACGAGCGGAAAAGTCTCGGACGCATTTCTTCCGCGGCCGCAAACGCGCCCGCGCCCGATGCCTCGGAAGCGCCGGTTGTTCCTCTATTTTATGACACAGCTGCTATTTTTGCCCGGCCGAATCTATGCCAATGGTATTTTTGTTGCGTTTTCGTTCGGACAGCTGACAATCACGCGTGTAACCCGAGGACTGCCTGATAGTTGTACCTACTTGTTACTATTCGTGTGATTTGAATCAGGTTTGTCTGGATCGTGCCTCGCCGATCGCATTTTTTTTTTTCTATACAACATTGCCGCCAAACTAAACGACTCTACGTGCAAACTCTTTCAGAGGTACTCTTTGAAAAATTGGATTTAACTAGTTTGTATTGACCATCGAATGTGGGTATCGAGAGAGAAAATTGGTGGACAGTGATGATTGTTGAATTGAGCAGAAATCGCGATTCTTTTTTTAAGGAAGTTTTAATTTGATTTGAGAGCTTAAGAGCAAAGGCATTCTTCATCTGTTAGATTATCACATACAAATTATACAATATACCTAAATATTATAACTTTTCAAAAAAGAAGTTGATGAAGAAAAAAAATTTATAACTTTCGTACTAAAATTGATTCGACTTAGTAGAAATAATATTTAGTATTAAAGGACAAATATATAGTTATTAATGTAACTAACACATTTAATTTGATTTATGAAATTTGTATGACATTAATTGAAAAATGTTGCTAATTGCTATTTTATATTTTGATATTTAATTTGTCGGGACATTTTTCTCCTCTGAGTTTTTCTTAGGTAATATATCTCAACGTTACAAAAACCGCCATTGTCTTTTAGTATGTCTCTCCAAATAAAGAGGCGTGGCAGTAGTTATACGGCACTTTGTATGTAAATCACATTCCTCAAATAATTTTATGCAAAACTGTCTTGTCTAACATTATCGCATAGACGAAGTGTGAGTAGCTCCGCTGAAGATCGAGATTTCCTTCGAGCGCCGGATGAGGCTCGTAAAATAGCGCTAAAGATAATCTCGACATAGATCCGGATTTAATGGATAATGTAATGTATATTCATGTCGGAGCGAGCAGGAAAAATCTGATTTGTCAGTAGAGTCGACGGCGTGTCGCGCTACTTTTTTCGTGTCTCACCGCCTGCCTTGGCGTTTGCGTGTCTGCAGGACTAGGACAGGTCACTTCCTTCAAACTTTAACGAGAAGGATCAACAGGTGCCTCGAGGGTTCGTCTAGTCGCACGGCTAGCGTGATCCTTTTTTAATCTACACCGGCCGAATAGTGGCTGCCGATACGAATTAGCTTCGACCCAGGCTTACGCGGTCCCGGGATAAAAAAAGGGGCGAAAATTGCGGTATTAAAAACCACGCGAAAACCCCGAAATCAAACTGGTGCGCGGGATTAATTTCGCGAAACTTTTCGCTTATCATATAGGGATTACGATAGCTCATGTATCGATGACGGCACAATTCGACCGTACTTTTAATCCACCATCGTGCAAATCTATTTTCGTTAAAGGGACGGATATTAATTTCCGCATACGTGGAGCACGAGTCTCGGAAAATAACCAAGTTAAAAAGCTTTTTGCCGCTGGAACTACGAATTAATTTTGCAGTAGCGCTTTGTGTAAGCTGTTATACTACTCTTGTAGAGTATAAGAAATATTTGCGCTTGCATTGAGTTAATTTTTTCGCTGCATTAAAACTTATTGCATAATTTTACAGCGCGTGCGAGTTAAAAAAAGTTACGATAGTATTCTTTACTTACTTTACTTAATCGATTTTGTAGACAAACGTATACGCATTTTCTGAATAAGAATAACATTTTATTCTAGAAATATTTCAATACGTGTCTCAAATTTCTCTCATCTATCGAGAGATACGTTTTCAAGATGGATCAAGTTTCATAACCGTGCTAAAAAAATAAACGGGTCAACTTAGGGCAATAATAAGAATGGCTATAAAAAAGATAGTGATCATATTTAAAAAAATCGAAGGGTTCCCAGATTTGTCTCCGTGCTTTATCTCTCATATATCATCGCGGCCATGTATATTCCGCTCCGTCTCGTGTGAAAATTTATCCCACTTCTCTCAAATGAGCATCACAACACGTAGGTGCGATTCTTGTGTGGCCGGCTATGTAAATCACGGCGCGGGTTGTTTCACATATGTTATTTTTGACCTATCGCATCGTACACACGCATTTCACGCGCGTGTACACGGTGATGAACGTTATAAAGCAAAAGTGTCGAGTTTGCTGGCGAGAATGGATCGGGAATAGATCGTGGGAAATTCATATGACGTACGGTAACACGAGTGGATTTTTAATTTAGCGTACGTCTGTGGACGGCGTTGCGAACATACTACCATGGATAGCACGTTTATTAAGAATTCTTTGTGATTAATAATGCTTTTTATTTAACTGTACGATTTTATTGTATATACGATATAACACTTTAAACATAGATAATATTACTGATAAAATTTTCATTTTTGTATAAAAAGGGTACCCCGTTGTTTAATATTTTCAATTTAAACCCGAACACAATAGCGCAGTAAAGTGTAATAATATTATAGATACGTGTGCCATGCTTCTGGCAACACATCCTTTGCTTTAGAAAACAAATGTCGGGGAAAGAATAACATGAGGAAATAATAATAAAATGAAAGGAATTACATTAACAATAAAAAAATTTGAAGAGAAAAATTTATTACGGTATTGAAATACACAATATTATATTATTTAAATTGACATTAATTTTTTGGGGTTTTAAATTGTGTTACTAACTTTACTTATTGTAATACAAAGTTACCGATGCAATTTAAATATATTTTACAATTTTCTTTATCTTTTGCGCAATTATTTTCAAATTTGTGAGTGATTAAAATACATATTAAAGTAATTACCATTAAAAATCGTTTTCGAGTGCATGCGTGTATTCTGGTTTTCAAGAGATAAAATATATTACGTAAAGTGGATAACGCTCGCCGTAAACGAGACTTAACAACGTTCGAAGAGAAAAAAAGCATGAGCCTTTAAAGGGTTCGTTTGAGATTCTGAGAGCGCCGCATACTGGGCAACGTTATTCAGTTTACTGTAAGTGGGACAGTCTCCCAGATCTCGACGTGTCGTATCATAGTACCTTATTCAATCTGCCCGGTGCACTCTATCAGCCAATCTCCCGCCAATGGAATCCATCGAGCGTGAATTCGCATCGCGGTTTGAATGAGAATCGCGTTCGATACGACGACGACCACGACGTGCGTTTTGCAATTACACTGTAGTCATACGATGCTAAAAAATTCAAATTCGTAGCAAAGATATACTTGTTAACGAATGTGAAGTTATATTTTTTCGCGAAAGTTCAATCCAAGACTGGTTCAGTGAATTGTTCGATTTCAAATGTTAAAAATTTTTAACGTGATTAATTTTTACTACACACTGATATTGTACACTTTTTAAGTGACCTCACGCAGATTTAAATTTAAGTTAAATTTAAGTTTGATATTAATATAGTCTTATAATATTTTACATTAGTAATTTAAAATACTATTAAACTGTTATATTTTTTTCTATATCATGTGTGACCTTACATTTTTCATAGTCTTTTTTTTTTCATTTCGAATTTTTGTATCGATTTCTGTTTTTGAAATAGTATGATAAATTGAAATAGTATGATTAAAAGTATGATAAATCCAAGAAGGAATCGTTGGGAGGACATGACAAGAAAACGGACGCGTATGGGTTGTCGATCGTGATAGATATAACGTGTCTTGAGGAAACTGCATATCATTGCATAATACAATAATATATGCAAATTGACAGAGAAGTAAATAACAAATAATTAAATATAAATCATTTAATTAAGAATTAATTAATTCAAGTATAACTTCATAATATCACATTATGATGTAAATTTATTATTGCATATTTTGCAATATGCACATATACATTTGTACAATATCTAAATACTTTGCATGTACAATATTTCATATCTCTAACATTTTTAGTATAGGATAACCTATTATATTAAAATCAAATCCTAGAAATTTTAATTACAGACTTTTTTTTACTATAATTTGAAATTATTTTGATCATTCGTCATATTCATATTATCGTGAATCGATGGAAGTCGACTTTCTGCAAGAACGAACTTATGAAGTAGGATAAATTATGCGACGGGTAGCATAGGGATAAAGAGGAGTTATCTCTCTTGGAAAATCCTGTGATCTAAGAGGCATGCCAGTAATATCAAGAGCAGATTTAGATTTCTAACCCCGTCGAATCGATTATTCATCTCGGCAAGCGGCAAAAGGGTGGGAGGGGAAAAGTTTCTACAATCGTTCGACTAATTTACGCGATATATCTGTGCATATGGTGCATGCTATGAGAATGTGCACCTACGTAGTGCCGTTTCTCTTCGGAATACGACCAAATGCGAGTTTTGAGGAGAGTTTCCTTCTTAAAGTGCACGTTTACGGCCGCCTATCCTCGAGAGTTTATTTAGGTCGTGAGATAGGGGTGGATTAAGGTGTGTATGTAAAAAATAAGTACAAGGGCGAACTTCCTCGAGTTTCGTATCCGCCGTCATTGAACTCCGAAAATAAAATCTCTCAGGTCTATATGTTTCGCGTTACCGAGCACGAGATCTTCAGAAATCATAAAAAGAGAAATCCTCGAGAATGGAAGGGCAAAATTACGGGACAATATAATGTAAAATAGAGTGAGATCTTCTAAGGAACTCTTGCTTCACATTGAATTTGTTTTGCAGTTCTACAACGTTAAATATAGTATCTCGATGTAAGCATCGACCAGAGATTCAACTAAATTTTACTGTGAAACATTTGGTTTTTTCAAAAATCGTGTTACGTCAAAGTATTTATGTAACACGCAGATTTTTATATTAAATCTTTTGCTATTTGTTTAAATATTTTTGTACGTTTTTACAGCCTATCCATGAATTTTTCTCAATGTTATTAATATAGACAGGATGAATCTTTTAATATACAATACATAAAAGTTTAAAATAAAAATATTTTAAATGTTTCGTTAAATAGTTATAGGTAATAAACTTGCAAATAAATATAGTTTAAATTAATTTTAGGCTCGATTATTGTTTTCTTTCTTCTTTTTCCATAAATAATAAACGATCTCGAAGAAATCGCTTTTCTTGGTTAAGCGAGTTATACAGCGTATGAATAAAAAGCTGCGGTGATCAAAGAGACTTGCGCTATCATATAAAATTAACCGGCGTCGCTCTTAAAGATTTTTTCCGGGGATTAAAAACTCGAGCGAAGCGCTATCGAAGATTCGTTCGCGCGAAGTTTAACACGGGATGGCTTTAAAGCGACGTTGATGTATACCTTAAGAGCGAAAAAATAGGTCGAAAGATAGTGCAGGGATAACGAAGAGGAGGGATTGCAGGCATCGACAAACACTTTGCCGTGTCGAGAAAGCCTGATTGGCGTATCGCCAAAACACAGACTTCCCAACCACGATAATGCGTGCTTTTTCCTCGACCCAATGTGCTTCCTGCAGAACTTCTCTCTTTTTCTCTACCGCACGACATGAAAACTGTAAGGGTGTGCGAGGGTCGTTCGTAGATTAAATTAAGAAGAAGACTACAAGCTGCAGGAAACTATTGTTTCCTCTAATCTTTCACTGTTTAATTTGTAACCCTGTGTATGTCAGACGTAATATCATTGTCATGATAAATCGGATGTATCATGATTTATTTGCATCGTTCGCAAATTATAATTTATACTCAAAATTGGCATTAAAATCTCATCATGTTATTTTTCCTTACATAATATTTATTGTACATGGTATTTATTATGTGATATTCGATAAATGGTTAAAGTAATGTACGAGCGATTATAATCCAACATTAATTATTACCACTCTTATCATATCGACACGATCTAATGAACTACCACGCGTTAAAGAGAATTTATTATTACAACTGATTCAGCGAATGAATGTTTTACTTGTTGTTTTGATTGCCTGAAGAGTGAATAGCAGTTATCCAATGCACGCGCGCTCTCATAATAAATTAAAAACGAAGCGAAACGATAAAGTACTGATAGTACTGATAAGTTTCTGGCCAACTTCTCCTTCGTCCATCGTTCTAAACTACGCATTGAATTGTTCTGCAGTATATTACCTGGCTAATTGGCTGCACTCGCCGAATTGTTGCCAAATTATGCAGACGGCGCGATTATTGAAGTTCATCGCCTCGCGCACAGTTAGTTTCACGAAACTCCAAGAAATCAGATTTATACACTCTGATTACATTTTAAGCTCGTTTAATCATTCGAATATGATGATTAAGTAAAGTTCAGAATTGTTATCGTGGATTTCAGTGCTTGTTAAGATAGATTACAAGAGACGGTAATTATTGCAATAATAATACTATTCGCTATATAACAAATGTACATCGTATAAAAATATGTGTTTTGTTGATATAATTTGCATAGAAGATATTACAATTATTTTATTGTCTGATATTTAATACTATTTTTATATATCAATCATAAACGTAAAACCTATATTTTTAGTTATATATATTTATTAAACTTTATATAAAAGATTATAAATTAAAATAATTTAACAAATATAAGAAGTAGAGGAATATTAAGAATATAATTCTTGAAAGTTTTAGACAAAACAATATTAAAATATCTGCTTTTTTTGCTGAAAATACAATCGTTACGGAGGAGCAAATACGCCTCTTCACACTAGATGGGTCAGTGGGTGTATCCCTTCGGGCAAAATTGCACCTATATGAGCAAATAACAGCGGAATTAACAGGTTATTTTTCTACCAATCTTTTTCACCGACGTAATACTAGTCCCTCTGCTAGCTACCGCTCTTTAATTTTCTCGCTCGTAAAAAACATTGTAAGTACACGCTGTTAGAATGATTGTATTTGATTGGACTAATAGAGATGGAATACAATGATGGAATATTGAATATTAGTCAGCTATGATATTCGTTTTGATAAATAAAATTTGGCGAGAATATTTTTAAAAATGAATATACAGGAATGCTAAAGCTGTTACAGGAAAGCTATTACATTTTATTATTGTAAATTTAAACAATCTAAAATTATCTGGTTGCTTCGAAATTCTTATGAAAATTTGACTTGACAGCTTGGAAAATTTTATTTAAGCCAAAAAAAAAGCCATTAAATTTCTTTTTCACGCGCGAAATTAAGTCTTTATTAAATTAAATTTTTTAATTTAACACGTGAATGCGTTGATAGCTGATTCTATGAGACTCTATGTAATTATGAAAAATAATTAGGTAATTTAATAATGAGTGTGACTTTCATTTTTTTTTTAGTTTTGCGACAACTCGGCGTATTTTGTTGAAGATTGGCCGAAATCATTTAGAGGCCGCTTTCGCGTTGTATTTCCGTTTTAGTCCTCGACGCTATTTTCCGCAGCTCGGATAAACTTTTCTCGCTGAATTTCCGGAAATATAAGGCCTCCATAGTTTCGCCTCCAATATCCAATCTCGTTTTCCTTCTCGCCCTCCATATTTCTCTCTTTCTACTGAATCTCGCGCCCTCCCTGAAAATATCTTGTCGTATTTCTTGTTCAGTGAGAACCCTATATTTTGTCGATCAAAAAAATATGTGATTCATACTTTCAAATTCGCAAAAGTTAACACTTTTTTAGGCACTATTATAAGAGTCATAAGGGCAAGAGTCATAAGCAAGTGACTAGAGGAATAAAACCTATTAGATTTTAGTTTTACGAATTTTTGATAATATACGAATGCAATATTTTACGCATACATATATAAAATTTTAATATAAAATTTTACAACTGTGGAAATATAAAACAATTTATTAAAGCATTGTGTGAACATTATTGTACTTACTTAAATCAGAGAATTGATTTTTTATGATAAACTGTTAATAAATATTAACCAATAATTAAGCAAATAAATAATTACCAAATAAGAACGAATTTTGTTAATATAATATTTAGAGTTTAGAAATTTGAGAGATTTAGTTGAGATGAATGCATTGTAAGAAAATTTGGAATTTGGATCTCTTCATTCAAAACTCTAATCATAAAGCTTATTCTACTATTCATTAAACTAATTCATGAAGATATAAAATTCATGAATTTATATAACTTCCTTACTGGATAACAAAACGTGCGATATATTTAAATTCGTTCAAATATCTTAATATTTTATGAAATTGAATATTTCCTTCTCAAGTTTACATCAAACTTCGTTGAACAAAGTATCGCTTTCCCCGGAGAGAAACGCGAATGGTTCTCGTGCGCGGTTCTCGTCGTTTGTCATTAGCGTGAAACGTTGAAAAATGATTTCCGCAGCCTCGTCGAGCCGTACGTCGGTGGCGTCTAGTTCCCGGACAAGCATCAGTGTTAACAAGGTCCGATTTGTAATTCATGAAGCGCACGACGGGATGGATTGCACGTGCCGACTAAAAAAAAGATTGCTAGACGAAAAAAAGACTAGTTTTCCTTGGCCTCCGCGTTAACGCTCCGTAGAATTCATTAACTCCGTGAAATGCATTGCCTCGGCTATGTTACTTACCGCTGATTGTTAATGGAAAACAGAAAAGCGCGAAAAAGGAATAAAAATTGTCAGTTCCGCACTTTCAATGAAGTCAAGCTATGTTGAAAATATAACGAAACTGTCTTTATTTACTGTTAAATATTATCCTGCCTTTTACTTAAATAATTTAGTTATATTATACTTTAATCTTTTGCAAATATGATTTTAATTTAGCTATTTTGAGAATTGTATGCATGGTCATCTTGAATCTGTTTTTAACGCACAGTTGTATTTTATATTATAGTTATACTAATTATAAGTTGTAAACTATGCTAATCAAAATAGTTTAATAGATTGTTCTTGACGATATAAATTTAAGGGAGAGTATATGTCCTTGTTTCTTTATCTTTCGTGTTATTTAGCCATAAAAATTTTCAATTTACATAATTTTAAATATCAGGAAGAATATAAAAAGCACTAACTTACAACTTTAGTGCAGTTAAGGTCGCAATAAGATAAAATGATTTGGATAAAGGAACTAAAAACGGAATCAAGCAATTTAGATTTCAATTTTGATCTCATTTCATGTTCACATTGGTGTTAAGGACAAGTTTTATATATATATATTTTTTTTATTTATTAAATTTTTTCGTAATCTAGAAATAAAAATTAATTTACATTTCAATTTTATGACATATTTTACGTAATTTTAAATTGTTAACGTATATACATTTGACACAAGATCAATAAAGTTTCTATTTTCTTTCGATTGTATAATCAGGAGTAACCGACTTTCATATTGACTTCTGTGAGCTATTTGAAGAGAATCTATGGATAAAATACCGAGATTTTTATTTCGTCGATTTGCTGATTAAATCGACAGCGAGTCTGTCATGTTCGATTCCTGCGCTGCGGCACTTCTATCCTTTTTTCGCATTAGCTCATTATCCATTGTTAGCCCTTCTCTTCCCATAGAATCTTTTCATAGCCTTCCGGCATCTATGTCTCTATCGATCTGTCTGACCGAGGCCGTGTACAAGGCCGGTTTGGGCGGGGTCATATCACGAGGAGAGAAAAATTGGCAGCGATGAATCGATGCTGCGAATAGAAAGCTCCGAAAGTTCGATTTTGAGCATAAGGGAACCTTTCCCAGGCTGAAACCTACTCCATCGTTTTTGTGAAATAAATGTCACGGTTTGACATGCCGTCCGCTTCGCGTAAAATTAGCACACGCAAAAATTTTTACACGAGATAGCAATAGCTTTTTGTAATTTTAAACCTTTGTTTCATTCCATCAAATCTATTGTTTTATTTTATCTAACATTAATAAAATTTTTAAAAAATTATAAAGCTAAGCTGTTCACCGATGACTATTAAAGAGGGAATGCCGTTGAAATAATTTTCTCGTGTTTAAATTACCGTTTAAATTACTATTTTTATTAAAATTCAATAAAGTACAGAGAGCATGAAATTGAATGAATTGAATTTCAAGTATGTTAGGCCGGGGCGAGTTTGCGAGCGACATAATCGACCATATTTTCGATCCAATTATTTACTCTGAGATATATATATATATATATATATATATGTATATATATGCAAGATGATTCGAAGAAACTTTCGAGCTCGGAGTAAGTCAGTTTGCCTATAGAATGACCCAGTTGCTTGGCGTTAACACACTCTTCTGGACTACGGCGTTAAGTTCCAGTAAAGCCTTAGCTTGCATTTGACAGAAATTCTGTTCTTCATTACTTCCCTTTCGTTTTTCTTCGTGTTCTTCGTACCATTGGCGTCGTTAACGTCAAGTACAGATTACACAGCTGATGCTAAATTACACATGTAATTATGATGTGCTTTCACATTTTCAAAAATATCTTTACTAATTTTCTTAGTTTTCTGTTGTTAGATTGCAAGCTCTCTTGCATAAAAATGCAAATTAAAGAAATGTTGTTAAAGTCTAAAGTGCAATTTCAATTTCAGATCTTTAATACTTGATATTTTTATATAATATTAACAATGCTTTTATAATAGTAATCGTCTATAATTTCACTGTTTTAAACATCTATCTCGTTAGATCATTTTTTTTACCCGTAACATTATTAATTTATTTATTCATGAATACGAAAGAAAGGGAGAAAGCCAATGGTTAAAACAGTCGCCAATCTATTTGTGCGTTGTATAAAAAAGAAAGAATCGATGAAACCTCATCGATCTGGGATTTCGAGTCCAATTCCGCGACAATTTTTCACGCTCGTCCAATATCGCTTTAAAGCGGTTATCGCGTCGACGTTTCCAGCGCCGATAGTGGCTGACTAAAAATAATATCTCCACTCGCCGGGCGTGACATTTAACGGTTACTCGCCCACGAATCGACCCGACTCCCTCAAACATAATTACCCTTTCTCATTAGCCTCTTTCACGGTTTACGGTCCGATCGGCCCCTCGTCGTCGCAGATAATCGCCGCGATAGAAGTGGCTTGCGATAAACTCGAAATACTAGCTGACGATGATTTTCCGCGATGAAATTGTTTTATAGCAGTGTCTCGTATATTTATTAACACGGCGTATATTTCTTATGAATTAGAGTGTGTACAATTGATGTATTTCTTCGTTTTAACTCTGTCAGTTTTGATTCTATGTATTTCTTAGTGCTATATATTTTTTAATTGCACTTTTATTTTTATATTATATGACTATTAACATGTGACAATTAAAAATTTTTATGATATTTATGTAATCATACGTATATAAATTATTGATAGTATTATTTATTACAAGTTTTAATTTAATTTTTGACATAGTTGACATTTTCTGATACACTTTTTTATTATAGAAGGTTTTTTGATTAAGATATAACGAAATCGATAAATAAATTCAAGTTAATTGTCTTACGCGTTTTTCATATGGCTTAGCAACGTTTCTAAAAGTCTTTCAATTATTATATTCTTAGTGAATCTCTATCTATTCGCAGCGTAGAACATATATGTAGACACAAAATTGTGTCAATCTAATTTTGGATTATTGTATTTGCAGTCTAAAGGCAAGAATTTACGAAACTTTGACATTTAAATAAATTTTAAGTAAATTTAGAATTTACACATGAGAATACTATTGATATCTAAACTATTGCAACAGTTAATTTTTTATATACTTTTGTATATTTAAAAAAAATATGTGTATGATGAGATTGTATTCTCGAGAAAAAAAATTGAACTAGTTTCTTCTCTAATTAATAGTTTATTAAAAACGTGTAATCTTTTTTATTTATTTTTAAAGGATATATTGCTCTATTTTTTAAGAAGTAATACGTTTTTGTTTATCAAGTTGTGAGGGATTAAGCAATTATTGCCTTTCAATAGGCCTCTGTTTAGGACATGTTGGCGTGTACTAACCCGACTGTTGAATCGAAAACATGCAACGCAATTAATATACGTACTAATTGCTCAAGTTTGGGTAATTAAGAAGTTCCTGTATGGCCTGAAATTTCGCGCGTGTACGATATTACGTGAACGGATATTAATCTACGTGACGGTCAAAAAGAATCACGCGATAACAGCTCAATATAATAGCCCTGTACTTAGTTCACGCGCTTCATATACGATTTAAACTTCTGTAAAGACTTGAACGTTTACTTATTTTATGACATACTACGCAATTTTTATCTTATTTGAAAGTTCTGCGTTCCAGCCAATCATCCTGTGTAACACTTATTTTAGCTCGTAAAGTTAATGAAAGCGGAACGCTAATTTAATTAAAGTGCAAAAGTAACTAACGACCGTGAAAAGATCTTAATTGCTCTTGCTAATCTTGTTGCGTGCTTTCGGTTAATAGCGTCGCATGGCACACGCCATCGTGTGAACTCAGATGGCCGATTATAAATTACAAGATTACGCTCTATATCCATAATTCGGGAAAAACACGGATTACGTTATTAGCTTGGTGCTAAGTACGCTGGAAATAATGATTACACAAACGAGGTGATGCGGATTAAAAATAGATGTAGCATCTCTCATCAAATTACTTAACCGTGTTAACGCGTATTAATCATATTAATTATAATTTACTTAATGTATATATGTTATATTGCAAAATACATCAAAGTAATTAGCTATTGCAAGTAACCTCTAAATAATTTGGTTACTATTATATCTTTTTACCGAGAAAGATTACTGAAAAAGAAACGTTTATTTCAACGAGAATTTTGCGAAATCGGTATTTTTATCACAAGGATTTTATGAACTGTATATTGAGAGCCGTACAATGTATTGATGTTAACGCAATTTCGACCTTCGTCACAGTTAAAATCGAATCTGTTTATTTGATTTGAGTTGAAATGCGGTGGTAACATCGCGTGTCATTAAAGTGTTTTCAGGAAATCGAGGTATAGGGACCACCTCTCCAAGTACGGCCCGCGCCTTCGGGTTTCTCTAGAATCTCTTGGTCGTATGCCAAGAATTGTTAGATCGACGATTCGCGTATATACGTAATATAATCTAGTTGTATTAATACATACTATATCGCAACGTGGTGCAACGTCGGCCGTTCGTTTACCCGTTTATTAGTACTTTACGTTGCTCGTGTAATCCGTCGAGGCTTTCTCACGGTGAACTCGACTCAAATTAATTTAGCGTCATGACCCTTTTCACCGCCACGGAATAAGATTTGATTTTATTATTTTTTATTTTATACGAGAAAAAATAATTCCCTTTGCTCCTCTCTTTTATGGCGATAAATATGTCATTCTTTTTTAAAAATATTTTTCTACACAATTATTTGTCTCTTCTCTCATTGCGATGCTTTTGTGAGAATTACACAATTATTTGGAACATTTTTCGTTTTAATTATTGCGGAATATTTTTTTTTTAATCGAATATCTCTTCTTCGTTAAAAAAAAGCGAACGCATTGTGTGCGTACGTGTATCCGTTAAGCATTTTCAATTTTAAGCGAAAAATTATAATCTAGTGTGTTGTTCGATGTTGTTTGCGCGATCGAGAAAGTCTGATTCCTTTCTTGATAGAAAGTGTAAGCTTTCAAGGTTGTTCCGAAGTTATTTCGCGAGAAGGAATTTCCCTCAGGACTTTCTGAGAAAGCTCATTTTGGAGATAAAGTCTTTTCGAAGTCTTCTCGCAGAACTATTATTTGACCAATTACGGTTAAGAATAAATTATTACTTCATTAACCATCCTGCTATCAAAAGACCGCATGAATCTAGGAAATATTTTTCCGTTGAGCAACGTTGAAACTTTATAAAACAGGGCTGCGAATAAATAAATTGAAGCTCGTAAATAAAATTTATGGCTGATAATATGAAGATTGTCGCGTATTTTTTGATTGCTTTTATCTGTCTTTGTTTAATGTAATGATTAGCACCTTTTACTATCTTCCGACAACTTATGATTATTTTGGATTCGTTTTAATATTATTAACAAGTTGAAATGGAAATTCTGGACTTCATCATGATCGCGTTAGAAGGTTATATACATACGAATTTTCAAACTAGTCGAAAGAGTTAAAACGTATTTGCGGAAAGGGTTTTAGACGATGAAGTTACCATAGATAAAATATAAAAGTTTTGCTTCTCCCCTACCGCTTTTACGACTTATACCATCACCGCTCGCGGCTAATAAATTGTAGAGGCCGTAAAAGTTTCTTTATACGATGCGCGAGCAGTACGATACGCGCCGATACTCAAGTCATGTTATAAAAAATAAAGTATAGTGTATCAGGATTTTAATTATGGATGTTTCGAAGGTGTTAAGAGTATTATATTGATGTTACGGCAATGTAATTATTATTCAGCTCTGTTGCTCAATAATAAGTTGCAGTTTTAGTACACTATTCGCGATGCTGCATAATTATGCAATAATAATGAATTATGTGATATTTAGCAAGAACGTTATTCTCACATAATTACCTACATGGAAATATCGTAAACATATTTTGCATTTTTATTAAAAAACTTAATTGAAATCGATTTTGAGATTAGATTATGATTCACAAAGAGATTTTGAAAGTCAATTTTATATTTGTTATATTTGCGATTTAATCAAGAAATTCAGATGGTTTTGAGATATAGCTACATTTCTTGCGGTTCAATATTTGATTCTTCCGAGAAGATTACATATCTCTCTCTCTGTGTGTGTGTGTGTGTGTGTGTGTGTGTGTGTGTGTGTGTGTGTGTGTGTGTGTTAATATCTTTCCGCAATTGACTTGAACAAAAAAAAAACGATTACTTTATTACTCCTCAAAAAAGTTTAATAATTCTTCTATAAATGGCATAACTAATATTTTAGTTTAACATTAAAACGATTATTTAAATTATCATTATTTTGTTATTAAAAGAAAAAATTTCATATTTTCAATGAATACCATGTTGAATTATGTAAATAAAGTATCATCTCTTTTCCTAGCGCGTAGAAGTAATAAACGAATCAGTAAATCAAAATGCATAATGTGAAATATCAGAGGAAAACAATGGGGAATATTGTGGTATAATTGAAAAGGTCTATTTTTATTAATAATTAATTCGAAATACTAGCAAGAGAAAATGTTCTATATGAATTTAATAAAGCATTAAATATTTCGGGATGATAACACATCACCTGGCACGCAGCCTTGATATTTGTTACTATGATGTACAGCGCGCTATTGTTCATGCAAGATCACCGCGCTATCATTCATGCTCAGACTCGAACAGGAAGGTAGTAGAGTGAATCGCTTCGTGCATCAACATGTTACCTCCGTGACACCTATACTGATAACGTGATCGTTGTGAATGAGTAATGTTTAATTATTAATTCTCGCGATTAATAAGTTTTCAGAGTTAATTTCATCTCTTGTTACGCGATCATTTTCTATAAAAATTTATTTACCGAATTATTGACTCTGGAATATTAAAAAGATAATGAGATATACTTTATGAATTTTAAGCTAAGTAAAAGTGAAAACAAAGATAAAAAGAAATTAAAATTACTAAATATAAATAAAAGAGTCGTATTCTTTTCTTCTTTGAATTAGTAATCGGTAGTATTATTAATTATTTGATATTGTCTGTAATTAATTGACGAATATCTCAGTGAATTCATATTATTAGTTGATTGACAAGTATCACATAATATTTATTTTATGAAATTTATCTTTTACTTTAAATCGCGAGAGGCAAATCGCGATTGCCCGTGGAAATTCATGTATTTACGGAGAAGTGCATCGTCCGTATAATAATCTTCATTCATAATAGCGCGGTTGCCGTTTCGCGGACGACGAATGAAGTGCGCTATTGTAGCTTCGCGCGTATCACTTAAATTCTTCGGCGTTGACTCCGTCGGGGTATTTGGCATCGTGACGCGCATCTGGTGCGCGATTTTGATTAACGACGGCGGCGGTGGCGATTCTCCGCATCCGGAAATAACGCTGTGAAAATGAAGTCCGATGCACCGGTCTTGAAATAATCTACTGCGCAGCAAAAAATTGATGAGAATCATGCGATTTTACCCAGCAGTGAAGCTGCAATTTTCGCGAGCCTTCACGCGAAAAGATTATCGATTGGTCTTCCCAAAGGAAAGAAATGTACCAAAAAATGAGTATAAAATCCGTTTTCAGGTAAATTGCACATTCTTTGGCGTAGTATTTACAGTGTAATTTGAAAGACGCTTATACCGTAATACGAAAGAAATTTATCTACATTTTTATGCATCTGGCATCGTGATGCAGCTTACACAGAAATGTATTTTTCTGTTTGGTTCTCTAAACCAAATAATTTAACAAAATATAAGCAAATATAGCATACTTGTTTACAGCAACTAAACGGTTCTGTTGGGTATATTTTAACCAAAATTTTGGTTCGTAGAACAAAACATTTTTCCCAGTGTAAACGTATCTTTTTTGCATTATTGTATAGCAATTTGAAAACGATTATGTAATTACTGAGTTAATCGATGACGAAATGCTTGAAGTCGGGAGCTCTCGAAATTATTTGAATTCTCGACTCTCTAACTCTAGTCCACTCCACTTCTGCCATCGGCTACTGCTCTTTGGCGATCATTCGGACCGGCAGAATGTGGGTTATTACATCGTCGTTAAAATGTTGATCGCACAATGGCGTAACCGATACATAATTTGGTCTCACGTTAGCAGTGAAATTTTGCGCGATTTCATGCGAACTCAGGGCTGAGAAGATCATGTTACTGTCAGTCAAGTAACACGATTGATGGAGCCTTTAACGATGTTGTAGATCGATGCTAACATTGAATATTATTAACATGATATAGAATAGTGACAATTAAAAATAATACATTTTAATACATTTTTATATAAAACAAAAATTGTTTTATTTCATATTTATTAGTGACGTTTTATTTTTATTATTAATTTTGATTATTCTTAAATTTTTTTTGTAGAACGAAGAATTTTAATATTATTAATTAAATAAAACAATGTTCTTTGAAAGAAACATGATTAAATTCTGGATGCGCTTTCCGACGGCAATTGATGGAACTTATGATATCTTTTTGCCAAAGTACGATATTAGTTGAGATCCACATTGAACTGAACTTCTCCGAACTTGCAATTAGAGCGTGATAGATCGTCGACATCGATGTTGAAATCGTCTTTCCGTGGCAGACCACATTACCCGATTAATCAAGGAACTTCACATAGCAGGGCTTATGGCACTTTGAAGTTAGGCAACTGGCAGATGGAATTAGGGTATACTGTGAAGCAGTTTATGACTTTTTACTCGAATTTTATTCAATTTATATAATCCGTAACATTTGACGCCTGATAAAGTTAAGAAAGTTTAATATTAAAAGTTATTACAAATTAAGCTATTCTATTAATAGCAATTTTATCTGAATGGGCGAAAAAGCTAAATAACTAATTATTTATTTAAGTCTATAATTTTAATTTTGTTGCAAATAAAATTAATTAATACAATCATTACATAAAAAATTGTGGAGAAATGATAAGTATTTATTTAAAGTTTTATAAAAAATGATAGCTATTATTGTTAAAAAAAATTATTCACATTGTCCTGTTATATACTATAAGTGTCTCTATTCAAGAGCTTCGTCCCTCTCGACCTCACATCATGATATCGCTAAGAGCAAGTCGTTATTATATTCCCTGCTCTGAAATTGGCATATTGCTATCGATTAGCTTTGGAGGACGTCTCATCGCGAATCTCTTTTTCTTCCGTTCGCCGTTTGCGAACGTTGAAATAATCTTTACGGAGGCACAGGTGTGCATTCACGTACGGCCTCGGGTCGCCTAGATTTGATGCTAAATCCGCTTGTCGGTACAAGCAGACAGGTGCCAGCCGATCTTGAGCCAATCCACTCTTGCATCCCCGTATCCTTTGCTGTATTTCCGTCACCTTCGTGTGCCGAATAAATATATACGGAGGTGCCATGAGATGGACGGGCTTAAAAAGAAACAAATGCAGAATTACGCTTTTGTGATCGCGTCAGTTATCCTTCTCCAATTGTTTAAATATCTTTATCTGATAAAACTTTCCCGTGAAATTATTGTATCAATTATTACAATTATATAACTCTAGTTGCAAAATTATTAATTTTTTTTACAAGAAAAATAAATCTTTGTTCTTAAAATTTAATGTTGATATCGAAATGAAAAAAGAATCATATGAGGCAATTTCAGATATAATTGTGTTATAACAAAAATAAAGTATGCTAGGATATATTATGGACGAGAACTAGATGTTTTTAGATTAATTAACTTTTTTAATTAAATTATTCCACTTATTAAATCCGTTTGTTTACTTATAAAAGAAGACAGATGCCGTAAACAGACGCAATCTTGTATTTTCCATTGATATAGGGTTATTCCTTATGAAATACAACTTAATAAATAGTTTATTTCTCATGTATAGAAATTTTCTTTGACTAACTTTATTTTAAAATTAAAGAAAGGTCATATATGGAAGAAAAAAATAAGTAAATTATTATATTACGTTAAATTCGGATTGCAGTGAAATCTTTTTTACATTTATAAAATATGTTATCTTTTTAAACTGTTTCTTTCTCACTAATAAACAAAATGTTATTTAATAATTTTTATGCATTCTAAAAATATATATAAGCTTTACGAAGCAGACTCTTTTTTCATAAGAGAGTTCTGACCTTCTATTGCATATCTTACTTATCGATTAAATCAAGAGACAATTACGAGTTCAGGTCAGTCGAGTTTTATTGCACACAGTTGATTCGTAAATAGCAAAGTTCCCTTTTCTGGGCAGAAATTCTCGCCGTTTCTGGGACACTCTGTATATCGATTAATTCAGAAATAGCTGCAAGTGCGCTTAAAACGCTCGAGTATCAGTACTCTTCTTCATGACAATGCAATTCTCGTCTATCGCTCTATTTGTATCGCTGTATCAGCGATATTTATTAGCTCTTTTAATTATTGAATAATATTATCTGTAATAATATCAGCAATGAATATAATTGTACATAAATATAATTGTATTAATCCAATGCTGTTATTATTGTCATACGTACTTATATATATAACATAAAATATCATATCTATCCGTGTATAGATAGTGACTTTGTTATCTAATGTTATTTGAATTCTAATTAGCGTATTTTAATTATTGTTACAAGTGTTATACATATACATATATATGTATTTTATCAATATGACTCATTAAGGAGCGCTGATGATTCATAAGTAGTGAGATTCCTTGTCACAGCGGTCGATCATCGTTCGAATTGTCGTATTCGTCTTCGTCTACGCCTTCGTCGTTTAAGTTATTACGACGGGTCTCACGACTCGGGGCGAGAATGCACTTTATTTTCAGACAAGGCGCGCGAACACTTCGCGGCCAATGTGGAAAGCCGGTGGTTCGTCTTTTAATAGCACGTTGCATCTTGGTAACGACGGGCCGCCGTCCGCGGAGCTTACCCGATGTACGGGGTGGCCCGAAAATGTCGCTCGGTTTGACGAAGATATATAGTGTCGTCGGTCGACGCGGCGGCGACGCGACTCGATGTTGCGGCCGATCGTTTTGTTGTAAATATAGATTCGTTTGTTTGTAATTTAATTGCTGTTGATCGATATTGGGATTTACAATAGTCTAGTTGTTGAGTACAATAATCCAATTGTGTGCAAACGCTTTGTACCAATGACAGAACAATCATCGATAATTTGCATTAAAATTTCAGTTGCAGTTCAGTGATTGTCGCATGTAAAATTTATTTGTGCAGCAATTCGTGATTTTGTTTCATTTATAAAATTCTTAGGTTATATATTTATGGACATATTAGAAAAAATTTCCGTTTTTAGCTTATCAAAATATGTCACATACGTTTATAATGGAAATGTAAATATATACGCAAAGTTTTTGGAATTATTTTTTAAAGAATATTTGAACTTATAGATCTGAAATTTTAATTCCCTTTAAATCCTCACATACGATTCAGTACAATAATCTCAGTCTCTTCCATTTCAGGAAACACTGTCTAAATTCTTCTTCCAAAATGTTGTTAAGAGCTACCAACGATTTTTATTAAATCTCGTCAATGTCAGTAAAACATCTCCCTTTAAGTTACTGCTTTATTCGTGGGAATAAAATAAAGTCACAAAAGACGAGGTCGGATAAGTAGGGCGGCTGGGACACAGTTACCATTTTATTTTTAGTCAAAAACTGCGTTTTGCTGACACACAGTAATTTTGTCATTTATTGTGTTATTTGTAAATGATTAAATACATTAGTTTCTCAAATATGCGTTGATTGCTTCTGATTTGAAACAGCTAACTACAAATATATAATTATCGATCGACGTACGTGAATTGGGTTGTTTCTGTAAATGTTGACAATGAAGAGCAAATAATTCTCGTAGCCGATCGATTTCCGCTTTTTCCCCCTTCTGTCAAACAATGTCATTTACTTCGGAAGCAAATACAAATTCATTAAAGCTAGTCAAATTCGCCCACCTCGGTATTAACGATTTCGTCGTGTACGAAGAAAAATAAGATCTTGATTATTTTTACGACGTACGAGTATAAAAAAAATATTAGGTATCTGTCACTATATGTGCATCCATGTTCGAGAAGCAAAACTGTATTAGGTTTGTTATTTTTAATTGTTCTTTTTTTACGTATAAAGTGGGGCAAATGTATATTCATACTTTGAACCGCGCGCGAAAAAAATTTTTTAATAGGTATATAATAGCAATTCAATAAATCGATAACAAATTTTTTTTTATTTGATAATATTCGAAATAAAGAAAATTAGGAAAAAAAATTTGAAATTATAAATATATGAAATGATTTATATAAAAACAATTTTAATATTATTTGGTTATTTTATTGATAAAATCGATTGATAAAAGAAGATAAAATAGACAGGTTTACTTGTTAGAACTGCACAGAAATGAAATAAATTTCTTTTTATTGAAAAACATTGCGAATATTTGTTGAAGATTATCTTTAACATATATTCAAATTTAATTAGAATTGTGTATTATTACATCAAGGAACAGATTAATCTATTTTTTTACTGGGTTATTGTGAAGTGGAAAATTATAAAGGACAAAATGTCATTGTACATAAAAAATTTAAGACTTTTTGTTACATACTTCCTTACATCTTTTTCCCTTACGAATGTTGTTTGAAAAAAAAGTAGGTCACTGTGACTACTAAACAATGGCGTAAGGCAAGAAAAGTGTGCGACCATGCGAGGTAGCTACGACGCGATGAGCCGGTGATGCATAGATCTCGTGTTAGAAGCTTCTGCTGTATTCATGACTGTCAACGTAAATCAAAGTATAGCATGTTCACAAACGAACGAGTTTTACTAAAAATCCATACTTCAACCAAAATTCGTTTAAAGCTTGAAATTCATTGAAGTAGAATTAGATTTCATATCTTTCGACTTTTCTGAAATGTTTTTCGATGATGAATTCGTTTTTTAACGATGAGTAAGGATATTATAAAAATTGTTATGATAATAATTATATAATTATGTATAATATATTACATAATTATTCATATCGTACATATTATATTCTTTGATTATGTATTATTTGAAATTGTAACAAGTGACGATCGTATGGTTAGAAAATGTCACAATGTTATAATTACTATAGTGTAGTGTTACAATTAGCCTAATTGATCTTATTTCTTGGAACAGTTCGTTATGAAAATAACCGGGAAAAATTGTTCTTACATTTCCACGAAAATATATTTCAGAATCCACCAAGCTGATAAAATAGAGTCGTATAACATTTGTACGTTTTTTGAAATCGTGGAATATTTTGTCGCGTTGGTAGAATCGTGTTATTGGTTTTGCACAGCTGGAGTAACCGCGATGTAAGGCTACGTTATTTGCTTGGCTCGCAGTTTTTTCTTCGCCAACGAGGTGTTGGAAAATAAAACAATTTAATATATTTTTTAACGCTGTTAAATGAGTCATTTTATATCCTGCCGTTTTGTGAGTTTTCTTTCTTAAAAACTTTCCTTTCTTATGATATATTTTCGATATTATAGTTATACAATATGAGACACAAAAACTTTTTCCGCGTTTGAAAGATTTAACAAAAAGAGAGAAATTAATATATA
>VBVQ01002044.1:0-28059 GCA_011636635.1 Tetramorium simillimum | reverse complement strand
GGGGGGGGGGGAGGATTATTTGCAAAGCAAATGGTGCGACGTGGTTCTAAGTGGCAACGGCAGCCACGTACGCGACTAATCTCGTCCTTTTGAATTTCTCGCCTCCGCCTACTTGGTATCGTCGAGCTCGACGCTCCACGTTGTCTCGCGGGCGACAAGCTCTCTCTGACGCACGAAAGTAAGATTAGAATCTTCGAGGTGCGGTACCAGCTTTAGTCGCGCTTACTCTCTGCGCTCCGCCTGTGAGACACAATACGGCGATAATTGTGGAAATAAATAACGCGGACGTTGTTGCGCGCATCCATTTAATCGTACGAATGAAACAACGTTCTCACCTTTCTCACAATTTCTTTACTCGGTCCCGTATAAATGTCGAGAATTTGCTATTTACGAACAGGTTCAATTTGTAGACTCTACATATTATGTCTCTTATTACTCTATATGTAAAATATAAGTAAAAAAAGGCAAACGTATCTAAATAAGACGCGGCGGAGTTACAAGAAATATGAATTTAACGTACTTTTCTTTAATAGTGAGCGCAACAGGTAGGTAAATACTTCAAATATGCGACGATTGCATGAATTTCAAGAACATCGTTCGATGCTTCAAGAATTGGGATTGCCAAGGAAAATATTGCGTCTTTCAGCTGGTACATATGCGACAGCGTCGCATTCGTAATACACCCTGAACGAAATACGCTACTGACAACTCAACTTTATACTGCATACAATCTATGATTAAATTAAAATGAAAAATTATTTTAACGTAAAGCTATCGATAGCCAGTAAAATACGAAAACACGCAATAGTAACATTTTATATTAAATTTCATATGATGTATAAAAATGTTATAAAATATATTTGGATACAGCGTATCAAAATACACTTCAATATAGCGTAGTTTAAAATAGCAAATAACAAAGAAAAAAAGGTTATCCACTAAATCAGTTTTGTGCACATAGTAACAAAACAAGTGGTAAAAATCAACAGGCTGCAAAGTGGAAGTGAATAGGAATATCGCGTTACACAGTTGTTTCCAAATACGTATGTATATTTTTAAAGACAATTTAATTGACTAGAACTCTAAATAATTTTAAAATAGCATTTATTAGTTCTCCATGTTGCAAATTATATTGCGAAATTTCAGCATACTTATAAATCGTAATAAATATGACGATGTGACATACTAATTTTTATTCCAATCATATTCCAATATTATTATTGCTTTAAAAAATGTAATTAAAATAATAATAAATAATATAAACCTGATACAGTTAATTAAATATTTATTCGTTGTAACATCCAATTAGACATACTAATTTTGTAGCAGTGGCCAATAAATTGATATATCCATCTTGAAATTTTAATTTTTGTAATTACATTGATACATGTTAACAGATCATTAATGTGCATTAATATTATACTATAAAGAATTAAGGAAAATCATCGAAAAAGCAGGATCGCTTCAATTTTGAGGTCTTATTTTACACATGCCATGCATAGGTATAGCATGTTGCGCGAGCACAGTACTTGAATGTACTTCTATTACAGTCAATCAAGAGCTCAAATAAATCAAACAAAAGCTGCGACAAAACACAGTAGTCAAAATTGCCAATGTAGACGAAACCTTTTAAAAGCATAGCTATGTTGCAGTAACAAAATCACGAGTGATAGCGGATGTTAATGCACGGTCGCATTTCGGGTATGCGTGCTATAATAGCTTTTCATAACATTCGGCACAAAACCGCGAGTGAAGGTTAATGCGCGGTAACTTTATAAATATATAAATCCGACAACTAAAATCCACACGGGGAAATATTCTAGCTGGTATGGCGCTGGTGTTAAGCGCAATTGAGTTATATTTCTGCAATGAATGCTGAATATGAAAGGGCGAAAAAGATACCGTATCAAAGAATAAAAGGGATGCATCTACGCATCTTTTAAAGTAACCGCAAATACAGTATTAAAAGACAGATTGTCAAAGATGTAGAGAATACATGGAAAATTAATATTAATAGAGAAATCAACTCTTTATAAATATTAAACTAACAAGGAACCGCACGGAGAAGTGTCCCCCTCTGATTTTGATGAGCTTTGAATATATTGTAGTCTAGATAAAAATAAGAGATACATATTTTTTTACACGTGTCCATACGCCCGTTTAGTGAGTGAAACAATTCGAAAAGAACGGATTTTTTCGTTTTTTTTACGAACATCTTTGAAAATATGAAGTATATGAAAAAATGTCTCATATAAAAGCTTTATCGTATTTTATACTCTTTACAACTTATATTCATATTTTTCAAAAATGTTATTTTTTAATTTACTCCTCCCCCTTATTTTCGAGGGGTTGTTTTACCCACTAAACGGGCGTATGGGTGTTTCACGTATAAAAAAATATGTGTCTCATTTTTATCTAGACTACAACATATTCAAAGCTCATCAGAATCAGAGGGGGACACTTCCGTGGGGTTCCTTGTAAGAAAGAAGATCAATGGCCAAAATACGAACTAAAATAAATTTTATTTTAAATTTACAGATTTATTTTAGTTTGTATTTTGTTAAAAATGAATATTTTAATTGTTACAAGTTAGAGTACATTTCAACTAATACCGTTAATTTGGACGGATTGAAAATTACGAGCGGTAATTGACGTCACCGCAAACTATTAATTCGCGGCTGCGTAAACTTCGCGAATTACGCGATTTGATGCGGTAGTTACAGATTTTAATGCACGGCCGTCGTGACGGGAACGGGTATACATATCTGTGATGAGAAATTTCAAGTGTAGAACGCAGATGCGATACGGAATGAGACATACGTACTGGGGTCATATGGAGAGACAGTAGGAAGTAAATAGTAACATCCTGATGTGGCAGAGAGCTGTTTGCTCTCGTCGCACAGTATTTAGAGCTTTAATGCGACCAGACTGAAACGCAGACCGGACTCATGTACGCCGAGGTCGATGGAGTGAGCGAGGTAATGAATAGGGTGTTAGCGAAACACGATGTAACTGCTAACACTGAAGCGGCCACGCGAGTACGTGCTGCGTAGGTATTGTAAACCACGTGGACATATAGCGTAGGTGACAGTTATATCGTCTCACTGACGGTAGTTCTTGTCCGTAATAATTCCATCACGAGTATCAAAGAATTAAGAGGCATTAAAGAGAATCACAAACTATGAACTTGTAACGAAAAGTTAAAAGGTCTGTCCTACAAAAGAACTTGATAAAATCAAACCAATGACTAATTTTATGAAATTTATTAATATGTAAACTTATGAAGAAAATTTTATATGTACTTATATACAAAAGAAATGAATAACAACTCAACGTGAAAAAAAAATTTTATGATAGAAAGATAATATAAATCTTTATTTGTATAGCGTATAAATATTTTTTAATAAAATAATTATTTCATTTTTGGCACAATTATTAAATTGTACATGTGCAATACTATATTTTTTTTTTCTAGAATCATCTCTATATAAACATACTATTAGACAATACATTACCCTTGTCTTATTGTAAATGCATGATGTTCCGTCTCTACGGCACAGCGGTCCTCAACAAAGTCAACATACATAATTCAAGAATCGGGGCGGCGCGATGCGCTTATGTAATCGGGCTGCTAGAAATCTCAAAATCCATGACGAAAAATTATCTTCCCAAACGGTGCACAGAATTATGAATACATATTTATAACAACAAAAATAATTCTCATGTACATAATGCCCCGATATTTTACATAAAAAATATTTCGGAAAAAAGAAAATATTTTTATTAGTTTGAAGGAAATGTTTCTTTATTGAGATAAATAACATTCTTAAATAATGAACAAAAAAGATAATGATAGCTAAATGAAGAAGGTAATAATAGTAATAAATGCATGCTAATCAATTTGTATTAAATTTTTTATTATATTAATATAAATGTAAAACAAGGGATAAAACAAGAATACGCTGCTCTTTAATTACGTGTACACAGCAGATATTCACAGCACAAAATTACAAGGAATAATACAAAGCTCGCGAGGGAACGTTACATGTGAAAAATGACATCTAGTTAGAGACAACATGAGGGATGATGTTGGCTTGACAACTATGAATACACACACCCGTATACACATACGAGACACATACACACACATTCTCTCTTTCTCTTTCCTCCTTTCACGGTCAACTGGGACGGAAAGGAGCAGCCGGAAGGAAAATGGAGAACGACTTTTCGAGCGCGGGCCCTGGGCACGGAAAAATTTGCCGTGGTTTCTCCGGCGCTAGCGTAAAAAGCTATGATAATAGAAGCGTAAAGAGGGTCCGGGGTTATTTCATAATTACAGACTGTACTCAGACGAGCGTGCATTATGCCCATCCCCTTTCTCTATCTTCCTCTTTCTCTTCTTGCCCCCCCCCCTTCCCCCTCTCGCTCCTCTGTTTCTCACTCTCTCTCTCTCGCCGGTATGTGCATATATTCGTATTACGGAATTAAGGGCAAAGGCTTGCTGGTAGCCGCGCGAAATCCAGGGAGAAAAAGCACTTCTTCCTATTCTTTGCAGTGCCTATGTTTCTTTTCGGCGACATCGTTACGCTCATTAGTGGGTTATGGGATTTCTCCTTAATTAAACGTATAATGACTTTTGCAACCTTATCCAGGTGCTTTGCCGTTGCATTCTTTGCGTTGTTTCGCATATAAGACAATTTGACTTCTTTCTTTTTCTAATTTGAGTTACATCGTAAGTGCGGAAAGCTATAATTTCAAATGCAAAAAGGCTGTTTCAGTTCTACCTTCGGGTTATTTTTTATCAATACAGTCGTACTCATTTAATGTTTTGTGCGATTATTGCTTCACTTACACGCATTTAAATATACATTTTGGTAATAAGAGAATAAATAATTATAATATGTACATACATAATATATTAAATATATACGTGCTATTATTAAATACGTATAGTATTTTTTCTGTACAATTATAATTTGAAAAAGATATTTTTTCCATTATGATTTTAATAATTAAATAAATTTTATGCACATGAAAGACAATATGATTAAAATGAAAAATAAGATACGTTAAACGCATTTATACAGGTGTAATGAACTTTTATCAATCATCGAATCAATGTTTATCAGACATGAAAAACATATTCTTCACATATTTTTATTATTCTATTATAATTTTATTATTATGCTTTTTATTTTTATGATAAAAGTTAAAAAGTTAATATCATACATTTTTCACTAAACGCAATTTAAAAAAGAATCGTTACGTCAAAAAAAGTATTATTTCAGCTTTTATCGCTTAAGTTTTAAAAGTATATTTTCTTATAAAACAAGGTATAAAAAAGTTGCTGTCTGATTCATGAAATACTGGAAAGTTTTGAGATCCGTTCTTTATCAGTTCATGTGGAATAATGCGCTGCATGTGTAATCCTTTAGGCCATCGTCGTAGATCAAAGCGCGTCGCACGAGAATCAACCTTCTCCAGCAGTATGCTCGATATCTCGAGCTTCTGGATTTGATACACGTCGGGTATCGCCGTAATCTACCGCTGCACTCCATGACGTTTGCGTCGAGGTTTCTAACGTTGATTGTAGACGCGGTGTATAAACGCTACTATAACCGATAGTATTGTGGTATGACACTGTGGGTGAGCGTACAATGAGACCGGATGCGTATACACGACCGCTCGCATATCCCATCTTCTTGACTGCTTGTAACACAATGTATACACTTTGTGACGCTCGTAAAGTACGCGGGGGAGACTATTCTCTCTTCGCCAACCCCTCCGGCCTTTCTGGTGTGCGTTTCTCATCCTCTTTTCCTCGGTATGTCCATCACCAACCCTATTTTGTCCTTACATATCCCTCTGCGTCGTTGCGTGCTTCTAAAGTTACCTAGAATATTAGTCCCCTACATTGTTGTCCGAGCAAGGCACGACCGCGGAAGATCGACACTCGTATCGAGTTTCTCTCGAATGCCAATACTCATTAAATCCGCGCGTTTCCCTCGGTGTAATCGTACACACAATCGATCGACCGCAAGAGAGGGTTAAAGAGGTTCAAGTACGCTTTGAAAATCGATGTCGGCGACAAGGCTAGACAGAAGAGCACTATAAGCGCCTTATCTCGCTTTTGGGGGGATTTGGTGTAGAATTTTGATTAGAGTCGGCCGGCATTGTGTCCGTCGCCATGCATTTGTTAACATCCTCCAATCATTGATATTCAGGACCATCATATTAATAGTGGATTCTGAATTCTAACGCTAATACGCTGTTAACTTATTGCTCTCTGCCAGTTACGTCAATGTATAATAAAATGCAAATTTCAAATACCATTTTAAACCGATGTATGATATTCCAAGGACATTTAAATAATTCAAAGAGGATTAGGACATCTTTTAAATATCTTTACCATATCTTTTCTCTGTTTGTTTAAAATAGATCACTTCTTAAGATATACGCTTTTAGAATGTAAAGACATTTGTATAAAATATATAACTATGGATTAATTATAAAAATTAGAAAGTTAACTAAGTAAATTCGCAGCTTTAAATATATTCATGACTATAAATACTATATTTAATTTTAGATTAATGCTAAAAATTAATCTTTGTACTTGATGCATAATCTTGTATAATTACTTGTGAAAAGTTTCGATTAACTTTCTCTCGCAGTCAACGATACGTAATTAAAGTTATCCAATTTGAGCGTACGTGGCTCTACTACGACAATCCTCATTTCTAAGGAAGGAGTTAATATCATTTGTATATACGTAGAAAACTTATTTTGTTTTATGATATATGTATATTTTTCTTGAACAGTATTTAGCTTCTTTTTTTTTTTAGAAACAACATTCCATCTAATAAAAACAATTGCATATCTTTTACAATAAACTAATAAAATTTTTTGTCTCAACAAGTTAAGAAGAAAAAATTTCAAAATACATATCTATTTTTATTTTTATTGATAAGAATAGATTTTTTAAGAATTAGGCAAAAATTTATTCAATATTGAATATTATATTAAATGATAGGAGTTGTATATTTTAGAATTTTGTGTAATAGCTGATAAATTTTATTTTTATATAAAAAGATATAAACAAATCTATTCAATAATAAGTAAAACATATATTTCATAAATCATTAATTGTAAAACAATTATATTTTTATATTTTTTTCATATTTCTAATACAACAATCATTATTTTTCTTCAATATTTTCAATATTTAAATTTATTATTTTGAAGAATATTTCTTCTTCGACAGATTTATTTCAGGTCTAAGTTAGCGTATCTTTTCGCATAGTTTTGTTTCATCTATAGGCTACCATACTTTAGTCTATTCTTTAACTCTGATCACGTACATATGAATACGTCCATAATAGCGTCCATAGCTATACGAAAGCATTACTGCATCACTATAATAGCAAAAAACTTGAGCGACGTCGCATCGTTGCGATGTGACAATTATCTTTGACATAAATTTAATTTCATATCTCTGACATGCGTGGATTCCGGTGTCGTCGGGAAAGAAAAGCAAGGAAATACAAGCAAATCCAGCAGCAATGAAACGCCAGCCAATATAATATGCGAAAAATGTTCTTTATACGTATTTACATATTATAGAATATGTGAATACGAGCTATTCTGCATGAGTTTTTTTCCATTTTGTTACAGTAATATTTATTAATATTATAGTAATGTTATTTTTTATAGTAATATTATTTTTTAAAGCTACGCGATATCAGTATTTTTCTACATATAAAGGCAAAATTAAATTTGCGAAAATATCCTTCTGCTGTGTTTTAATTCGTTTTATATCAAATATAAAGAATATTGAAAAATAATTGTTTTACAAATTATATGTATATGAAACTTAGATTATAAAAAATATTCTGCAATAATGTACGCAATTTTTTTCTCTTTATTTTTTATATTCCATAATTGCTCGTTCAGAATGTTAATTAAATGTATAATGACACGAATAAGAGTCTTCGTGTTTAGTGAATCGTGTTTAAGATCTAAAGTTTTCATTTAAATTTTAGTGATTGCTAAACGTTCGTGCAAATGAACATTAACGCAGAAGGGCTAGAAGAAACGATAAGTTTAAGCGACATGCCGTAGAGATTTAATTATGCAGGAACTTTCGACTTAGCTATTATCGGGTGCGGCGGGATGGCACTGCTGATGTTATACCATTCTTGTAATTTCATGGGGATTTACTTGAACCGAGCAATTAGCATGCAATGTTACGTACACATTCGCGCGACGCGTAAGAGTGAGAAGTTGTATACTGAGACGTGGCCAAGAGAGAACGGTATAGCATTAATCGTGTAACAGGAAAGGAGAAGCAACGCAGGCCGTGAGTTTGTTCATTTGTCATCGGATAATCTTTCTGCACACATCGCATAAAGATGTTGCATACGTCCATGCCGCTGCTGTTATTATTAACGGCTTGCTCTTTCGCAATTGCGCGAGCTCGTTATGATTATCATTAGGCAGGAAAAATAAATAATAAATGAATGTTAATACGAAAAGTCTATAGTTTAAGTGCTTCTAAGAGCATCTTTTATTGCACTCGGTGAATATGGGACGGGATGTAATAACATTGTTTACATAAAATACGGATATATTAATCCCTGTGCCATTTTAGTATTACTTATTTTACTCGACATAATTATTTCTAACTCATTAGCGCAGGCAGATTAAGAAAATAAGTACAGTATATCTGACGTTATGTTATGCTATTACAATCGTTTACTATTATTATAGCTTCTCATAAAGATAAGATTCTTTGGAATTTTCGTTTGTTCTTTCTGTACAAATTGTATATTAATTCCCTTTAGTAGAAATATATATTTAAAGTTGTTTTTGCCTTTATAAAAAAATATAAATGGAATATATCAAAGAGAGATATTCTATAATGATTGAAAAACTGCTGCTTTAAAATAATCATGTTAGATTAATTAAACGGAATATAAATGGACTCTCCCTTACGCAAACAGAAAAAATTCTATTCATCGCGCGAACGGAAAAGTGCGAATGTGCACTCTCACCTAATTTTCCTCTTATTATGATCCACTGTTGTAAAGTGGTAGAAATGAGTAGTCCCGACGTATATGTATATATATATATATAAAGAACGAATAGGTAGAATACTTTGCTTTAACATTTTACAACGCGTACGACATCATGCGTCATATTATGAACGAAGAGTGGGGCAAAAGGGTTGCTGGGAGTTAGGAGGGATGGCGTTTCATATTCATTACATCGGTAGCTATTTGTCACAGACTCGTATCGCGTTGAAATACTGGCCGAGATAGCCTAGGTTCCCCATTGCATTGTTAAAATGTCCAGGGAAAAAAGCTCTTCTCGCGAGAGGTAGCAGAAAAAGGAGGTGAAAAAAACAGCGTCGAACGATCATCGCTCATGAGTTTGGTATTACTGCTTGGCTACTGAATGTAATGAACGTCGTGTAATGAATCGCGCGGATAATCAGCTATTAGTAGATGCTCTATTTAGAATATGATTGCGAGTGGCACGGAAAAGTTATGAACGCGCTACATCCCCTACCTACATAACTCCGTCACCGTACAACAATTACTTACTTCGATTCCCGCGCGAGGAAAAAAACTGGGACAGACTTGAAACGCACGTGGTACGCACGACAGTGTAATCCGTCGCGAATAATTCAACTTTTAATAAGTGCGATTTATGATGGTCGATACATCGGACGGACGATGACGTAAATACGCCCTAATCGATGCATTAAAAGCAAATGTTATTCATAACAATAACCGAAGCAATTCCGCAGTTGGATCGCAATAAATCGCTCGTTCGGTTACATTCCCTCGTATCGCACGTAGATAATGAACGTGGGCGACATTTACGTGTAAGCGTCTAATTAAGCATTCTATTAATATAATATAACGTTATACATATAATGTTGTTGCGTACGCTTGTCCGCTTTTCGTAATCTTAGAAATTCTACCTTCTATGCCTACATCCCGGTTTAAGGTAACTGATGTTGGCACTTCGCTCGCGAGATTAAGAAACCTGATTTGTATTCATACATTCATCGATTATATACATATCTAGACCTCACGTGAGTCGAGATATTCTAAACAGATATTTATATGCACGGAAGAAAGGAAACTATAGGCCCCCTAAGTCGTATGTGCATGTGTGTGAAGTACTCTCATTAACTTATACAATTCGCATGCATTTACACTTTTATGTAACGTATGCAATTATTGCGTTGCGCTACTTGACAGAATCACAGAGACAGCGACATTTAAAAACACATTCATGTGACACGTGTTTAAGAAGCTAAAAAATGAAACTTCTCATACGACAAATGTAGGGAATACATAAATAAATATAAAATTAATACAAAAAGTGCTATAATTAAATAATATTTAAAATCTTATTTACAAATTTCTTAATTAAATAGTTCAATTATCATAAGCTATTCACGAAATACGAGCAAGATAATTATTAGCACAATCCATAATCTCTCCTTTCTTTTGTCTCTGTAAAACGGAAGACTGTTCAGAAAAGCTTTGCGCGTTGTCTTCCCTTATTTCGCGCTTCAGAGAGGCTAATTATGTCGTAAAGAACATGGCATAGTGTGCCTATCAAGCGTACGCTTGATAATGGGATTAAACAAGTTAATCAGATTTCAAAGGAAAGTAGAAGAGATCGCAAAAATTGTGGAGATTCTTATACATTTCCAATTTTTTGGTTCTTTGAGGAACGTAACATTTTTAATAAATGCAATATATTAACAAGCATATTTGCACGCATTTCAAAGACACAAGTATTTAAAAGATATTTTCCTATACATTGCCAGAAAGGGATTGTCTTATAAACTCTAGAAATCTTGTCTATAACACGTTTTATGTGAATTAATAAAATACGCAGTCAGAAAGAGAGAGATTTTCATACATTAAATGAATATTAAAGAAAATATATGGTAAACATTGGAAATTTTAAAAGGCTTGGCAGTAACGGCAGTGTTTTAACAGAATTAGAAGCGGACTGGAAAGGGAATTAAAAAATAATAATTTGACGAATTCTCTGAAATTTGTGAAAGAAAATACCGCGGATACTCGATTTTTCTCTACCATATTTGATGTAACACTGTAATGTAATAAGGGAGGAAATCAAATGGGATTTCAAAGATAATATCCAAAATATACTGTAAAAGAAAATGAGAGAAGAGGAAGCATGAGTCAGGGACTTAAGGCAGATAGTAAGATGGGCGAAGTAAGTATTATGATTTGAAAGAACTTTCGCGGAAATTTGAGAAAATAACAGGATCTTGAACTTTTCTCCACATTGGCAAATTGAACATTAACCAGAGTCTCGCTGCCGGCAAGGTACAAACGAGAGCGAAATAAAGGCGGAAACACCAAACATATACGATATGTTACGGGGTAGGAAAAAATAAAAAGAGTAAAAAGGTACGTTGGACGGAAAAAATATAATTCGGAAAGCTTCCGGGAAAATTGAAAAAAACGGACACGCGTACCGGAATCGCGGCGTTTGCTCTGACCACTGCGTGGGCGAGTTAGTTAATAACATGGCCAGACAAGCGTCCTGGCGGGACATTGAGGGGAAATACACAAGATACATTTATATATCTTGTGGATGTATATCTGTGTATATACCACGATATTCAGAAGAAAACAGAGAGAGAAGAAGATAAAGGCTTGTGGTAAAAGTTTTCTGAGAGATACAGGCTGTTAAAAAATAAAATAAAATGAAAAAAAAAAGGACAATAATTTGAGAAACCGCGGACACACGATACACCGGTATCTGCTGGGAACCACGCGCAGTGTGTCACGCGTCCTGGTTTGGGGCAATGGCAACGGGGTCGCCGGATGAGAGGAGGCGACCGCGCGATGGGATGGGCGCGCGGCTCGAGGGGTAGAGGTGGGTGTTAAACGCAACATTTTTCAGCAGATAAGTCACGTATGTTTAATTATGTATATTACCGCCTGTGGGGCTGAAAACCAGAGCACGACTGCCGCCGCCGCCGTCGCCGCCGCCGCCGCCGCCGCCGTCGCCCGCCGGCGTCGCGTCGCGCCCCTCCTCATCCCGCCAGAACTCGTCGTCGAATAAAAGAGAAGATACGCGACCCGTTCGCCGCAATATTTTATTTTAATTATTAATTCCTCGTGTGCGTGGCCCATAGCAATTAGGCGCCCCTACAGGAATGCCGAATTCCGTGGTGGCAGAGACTCACACCCCCCTGACCCCCTCTTCATCGTTCACACCCCGTGTCATGAAACTGCGCCGCATTCCCCATTCGTCGTATTATCCGGACCACTCGGACCGTGTAGGTGTTACGTAACGCGCTAACGTGAGGGAAAGAATGGAAATTGGGCGCGATCTTTCGCAAATGGTTAAGATGTACTTTAGCGCCCATCATTTATCGCATTTTCCATCGGACGATACAAATTCGAGCAAAAAAGGTCCAAGAACAATTTTTGAAGTTTTTTAATTAAAAAAGGAATATTTATTATTCTTTCATTTATAAAATGTTATTATATGAAGTATTTTTTTATCAACTTTACCTTCAATCGCTGTAATCGAATCTCAGTTTTTACATTCAGAAATTGGAGCAACTATTGCTCATATTTTAGTAGATAAATTTACCAGTATTTACAACATAGCCCACGGTCGTAATTACCTGAACATTCCATTCACCCGCAGTTTCAAAAGACACGCAACATGATACCGTAATCCTAGTGCTATTAGAAATCTTCTTTGTGCTCGTATACAGATCAAATTACTTCCGGATAGCACGAAAAACTACTGTGCTTAACCTCCCTTACCTTTGCCCCTTGCTGTCACTTTGCACCTCGCCTTAATAACCAGCTGCACGAAGCGCAGGAAAGGTCGCGACGAAAAATAATATAATGGCACGAGAAGCGAGCCGCAGGCATCGTTGCCGACATCGCTTTGACGCCAGAGTTGCCTGTTGTCGCTCTGCTCTGCTTTTAATAATTAATATCATTATACACGCTCGAACGGTCAGAAGCAAAGCCCGCCATCGTGTATGTTATCTTGGATAGGTGACTGTTTATGACTGTTTAGCCGGGGTCGCACGCCAGATAGGTAGATAATAGGAGCACGTATATCCTGAATCTACGCTTGCCGTAGCAATAAAACGGCAAAAACTTTTCTCGTCTAAGCTGCTATACACTCTCGTCCCTCTCATTCTCCGTTACCCATGCGCTCTGGCTTCCTATCTCTATCTCTCTTCTTTCATTGCTTTACTCTCATCCTCTGTAACCAACGGTGCGATATTATGACACGTACTGCTATAACCGGTTAGTTAGTATATATCATGTTTTTATATGTATTTGATACATGTACAAACTAATTAGCATATATTTTTCTGGATTGAATTTATGTCTTTTCACTGCAATGGGGGATTACAATTGGATAACACAAATAATATCTTATCTCTTATCTTATTTTATTTTTTCTATGCATTTTTCTTTATATATAGTTAGTATCTTTTATTGAAAATACAATTTCTCATAAGAAACTATATAATATTTGATAAAAAGTAAAAGTATTAAAAATTTACTTATTGCTAAAATTATTATCGAGTCTTTGCTCATTGGGTAAATTTCGGTTTCTGTCCAAAATTGCAAATTATATTCTATTATGGAAATATAATGGAAAAATTACGAGATATATAGAAATTTATTCAATTCAAATGTGAAAACTATTGTATTGTCAAATTGTATTCTATACATGACACTTTGAGAGAATCATTTTATAATTTTATTTAATGAAAATTATGTAATTAAATAGTTTATAAAGTAAAATATAAAATTGATACAAATGATACGTAGAAGATTAAAATATATGGGCAGGTCGATCAATTTTACTACGCCACAGCTATAGAGAATCGAATCAGTATGGAACAAACGATCGTACAGTATTAACTCTGCTGCAGAATTAAAGTCAATCTTGCCAGAGTAAAATCGGAGTTAAGAATAGGGCATGAGCAGGATAGTGTAGTTGGAACAAAAACGGAGAATAATGTAGTTTGGAAGTATAGTGTTATTGGCTGCAGGACCCTTCTCAATCTATTGCCAATTCCTTGAATCATTAATGGTCTTAGGCCGACCTCGTCAATCTCCTACCTTCAGTATCGAGAAACATCGAAAAACTCGATTTTCCGGGATTGCGGACAATTTATCAATCTGTGAAAAATGTCAACACATGAATATACGTCGTAAAATATGAGGCGATAAGATGTATAATTTATAATTTTCGCTTATAAGAAACTAAACATTTTAAACAAGTATAAAGTTTTTAATTTGGTGTGAAAATATAATATAATAATAGCAATAATGAAACATTCGTTGAATACACTTAGTAAATAATAATCATATTATATTATTATATTCTGTTATACGATTTTCAAAATTTATATGTAATTTTATTCTTATTCATTAACAACTGTTTTAGTAAATCTATATGAATTGGCACAGCATTAATTATCACGTGATTAGCAGATTATTTATAATCCTTTAATTTAAATTGTTGAGTTACATTTAAATATTTCAACGATAAATTACATTAATGTATAACTTTATCGCCGCACCATTTCGAATGCCATAGTAAATCTCTCAAGACATTAGAAATTGCACACTGGAATAGTTAAAATACCTTAGGTATAATTAAACGGTCTCAGAGTATTCATCACGAGATCTACAAGTAGGCGCATCCAGATGTTAGTCTACAGAAAGCGCACACGTTTAATTTTTGTAACACTATATTAAGAGATATATGATATGACTTATTTATTAAGGGAAAACAAGTACAAAACTAATAGAGTAAAACTCGAATATCATGGAGTTTCATAGCTTCGCGAATAATTAACAATTTACACACAATAATATCGGCGGAAACATCCTTAATCAAAATTAGGGCTACACTTCACGAAACTGACCCACTATAATATTTACAGTATTTATACTGCAAAATGTTATGTACGAGAATTTGTAAATTTATTGCATATTCTTGCATACCGTGTCGTAAATAAGACAAGATTCGAACATAAAAGCGAAGTTTTATGGCTGCAGCTATAGTCATGGTGCGTTCATTTCTCTAGAACGTCCAACTTCGTTAACAAGGAATGAACATATATTAATTTGCCGTTGTCTATTATATTAAGAAAAATTTAGAGTGCTTTTTAATAAGTAAGTTACATTGTTACGAATATATATTTATGCTAATTTTCAATTAAATAATTCTTTAGTTTTATTTAATGTTTGAACATGATAAAAATTTATTATACAATTATGAATGTTTTTTCTTCATTATCAAGTTTCATTGAATTTAGTATAATAAATAATTAAAAAAATTTTATCGAAACTTAAATCATAGTATTTCAATGTTCTTTTCAATCTCGTCGTTTAAACCAATGAAACCATCTAATGGAGGTCTGGGTGTTAGAGAAGAGAAATGAACTTCTTGCAACATTTACAAAGAAACTCAACACGGCAGACTCATATGTAACTTCTGAGAAGAAGATATGACACGGCGAGGAACGGACGAGTTATTTCATTCACGGATTTCCCATAAAATCAGAGTATCGAGAGGTTGGTGTCGCGTATTTAATAATGCAGCAACACACCGGATGTTCGTAGCTAGCTATCGAGCCAGCGATACTGGGAGGGAGGGCGGAAGAGCGAGAGTCGGATGGGAGGAGTTGAACAGAGGAAGGGGTTTGCTGCTGGGGGTGGCGATGGGATAGACCAGATTAAATATTTCACAACGCATTTCCGCCGTTGCGCCCGGAGGGTGGTTTGGGGTGGGACCGAACCAGGAGACTGAGGGGCAGCAGAAAAAAAGTGTAGTACAATTTTGTGCGACAGAAAACCCCGTGCACGCTTTTCGTCGGTTAAATATAGATTTTCGAACGTATATAAGCTTTCCGGAGATTTCAGATTTCATAATTGATAAAGAAATTCTTGAATTCTAAGAGAAGAAATGAAATACTTGGGAGAGAAGTTGAAGCAGTGTGATTTCATAGCGTAACGAACTCGTGACTGAACTAGAAGAATCAAAATAAGAATAAAAATACAAAAAAAAGTGCACGTCCGGATAGAGAACAAGATTTATGTATTCAAATGAAATATTAAAATATTGTAATAAAATTGATGAAAAATGATTCTACGAAATAACGCTTTAAATATTAAATAATGTAATTAGAGATAAAGACTAAGAATTGTACAGGTCTACGCTATAATTCTCATGTAAATTTAAGACTTGCTTCGTAGTGGTTCCCTGTTGTTATACGTTGCCAGCTTTCTCAGAACCTTACTGTTGCACAAACTTAGAACCCACTGCCCTCTTGTCTACCGACAAGCGCGCATTAATGTAATGCCCCTTAACCTTACGAACGGTTAGATGGATCGTGTCGGGGGTGCTTTGTTGCGCTATGGCTCGTAATAAACGCGATCCGTTACCCGACAGTTGCTCACGTGCACGAATAGCTTTATAGATCTCGTCGCATAGCCGTTACAGACTCATCGTTCCTATTTTATAAACTTACAGCACCGCATTATTCGCATCGATAACATACACTAACGAAAAGGATCAACAAAAATCAATTTCTTATCATCTTTCTTCTGACCGTGAGTTTTTTTCATCACGATCAAAAATCTATATAATCCATCACATTTATGAATCTATATATCATTTTTTTAGATCTATAATTACATTATCGGCGACATTTGCGATATTATTTAAATGCCAAGAAAACGTCATATTTTAGAAGGTAAAATAGAGCTCAAAGTAATCAATAATTCTCTATTATATAACTTCTATTTTAAATATCCAATCACGTTTTTCTTTTATAATAGTAAAAAGAAAAAGGCAATATGATCGAGACAATCGAGACTTTCCGCATACTCATACTATGCAAGAAGATCGATAAATTCAGAGAGGTTGGTCGCATGAAAAATCTAGAAATCCACTTTGTTATTTATGCGTTGGTTTGCTTGCCAGGATGCAGGGATACTTTTGCATGTGGGACAGGATTATCATTTTTCCTCAGTGATCCCGGCAAGGCTACTATTACTTCTGAAGTTCTTCCCGTATGTTTCACTACCTATCGATTTGAATTCGTATTGTGCGAAGAAGAAAAGCCAAAGTACAAGAGAAAAGAACAGGCGGAAGGAAATTTAAGAATTTCTCTATCCAATTTATCTTTAATGCCGCATTTATATTGGCTGTAATTAATAGTTGATTAAGAATCAAATCTCCACGGGGCATGTCGCAAGTTAGATATTAGATGCTTTAACACTGCCTCAGGGTGTGACAGCTTGGGATTTGAGAGATACTGATATTTCTTAATCAGTACTAAGCCTCTAAGGGATTATATTCAGTTATTAACGAGACAGATAAACTTACACTCTATATATGTGTTTGCATTCGTTTCGTTAAATCAGCGTTTATTTGATAAAATACAATGCGAAATTGATTCCGTTTCTGTTTCTCTTTTCCTGCAATGATAATACAGGAACAAATTAATAGTGTTGAATTGAGTTTCGCGATTGTGCTTCTTGTTTGCTTGAAGTTCATATATATTGCTGCGTATACATGTGTACTCCTGATAGCCTAAAGATATATACATATATATTGTGCTTGACTAGAATTGATACTTTTGACCAACAATATGATAAATATCTACAATAGATGAAGATTTCTCTTTATGAAGTTAATTATCATACAGTTATTAAAGATTTTACAATTTTTTTATCTTTATTGTCCAGTATCAATCTTTCATTTTATTCTAAAATTTTGCGAGTTCGATAGGTAAAAGATATTTGATAAGCGCTCCTCTTCTATCTGTTTATCCAATAATAATTTTTATTCTGTTTCTCTGAAGTTGACCTTATATGGCGACATAAAGCAATTATAATAGCGTTTCAAATTTAGTCCATGTAATGTGTCCAGACTATGGATTTTAATCAGATATGAAGTACACTAAATTAAGCCAGTGTAAGCCGAGGTATGCTAGATTATGTCAGACTATGACAAAGTTTCTATGCCACAGTAACCCTGAATACAGCACTGTAAGCTAAAGTAACTCAGAGAAGTGTAGCTAAAATGAAGCAGTAATGTACTTTAATTACTTTTATTTGGTCTTCATAAAATTAAAGAGTATTAATTGATCAATTAAATTTCATCAATTAAATCATTCACATACAATGTAAAACTAGTTTTTATTGAAAAAGTTTGTTCCTAATAAAACAATTAATCAATATATAAAAATTTACGACATAGTTATTTGTTATTACAACATATGAGTGTCATTGATTTTTATAGAGAAGTTTTTTAAAAAAAAGTGTATATTTCATAAAAGCAATCAATTTTGTAATAATTATAATATTTTATGTAGAATCAAAAGAAAAAAAGGATCATACCTTGATACATTTATATCAATATTCAATTCTTTCAATAGCAGTGCAATTCAGTTCTGCGCG
Organism: Tetramorium simillimum; assembly: GCA_011636635.1. Taxonomy (NCBI): domain Eukaryota; kingdom Metazoa; phylum Arthropoda; class Insecta; order Hymenoptera; family Formicidae; genus Tetramorium; species Tetramorium simillimum. Next base: position 9,541 of record VBVQ01002044.1, on the reverse strand, counting down.
AACTCCCCTATATTGGAGGTGTTAATTTGACGATTACGATCATCTTCACGCGCGCAATTATGCTCTCCATATGTTTGTCTTTTGCTCACTTTATTTCGACCTGTGTTCGCGAAACGAAACGTGGCCGTGTAATGTGCGAACTTCCACTTCCAACGTCGTTACTCGATGAGAAAGAACAGCACGGAGCACTCGATTTTCGAGTTATTTGTTTAACGCGGGAGCTAGCGAGAGACTATAAGGGGAAGCAAAAAAGCAGAAAAGGGATACGCTGCAGAAGAGGTAGCTAGAGAAACACCGAGCGCGAGAAAAAATTCCGAGCAAACTGAAATAAAGAGTGGCCAGACGAAATAGAGAACAACGGAACAACAAAAGTGAAAATTTAATGTAATAAAACAAGTGAATGTTTTATATCTATGTAACTGGCTTTTTCTCCAATGCGGTTCCATTTGCTTCGCCCTAATGGTTTTAAATAAATTACTTTTAGATATTACAAAATTGAATATATAATTTGTTTTTTTTTTTTCTGATACAATTTGAATGGCAGCAGCTATTTTTAAGTAAATATTTGTGGAGAAGTTATAAATAATTTTTGATGAAATTTAAAAAAATCATGGTACTAAGGTTGAAGTTGTACAAAACAATAGCCGAGTATAAAAATACGTTAATACAATTAATTCTATTTCCAAGTTTTTCAATTTTAAACCATACCCATTGGGAAGGAAAAACGTTTTATAAAATAACACTTCCAGCAATCGAAGATGAATGCGATAGACACTATCCGCATCCGAATTCTTTTCAGTTTTGCTGGGAAATGAATGCAAAACAGACCGACCACCGCGATAAACCAGTGCGTCGGATGGATCGAGCGTAGCATTCTCTGAAAATTTCACGTGCACCGGCGAGGTGAGGTGCGCACGGACGAAAGCTCGCACGCACGCGCATATTTTCCCAAATGCGTATCTCTTATTCAAATTGCATGGAAAATTCGGTACGTCCGGCCCGGCACAATTTATGGACGGGCCGCACTTTGCGGCGTGTCACGGCCGCTGGTCTGCAGCATTCGTAGCTGTAATTGGGATTTATGGGTACGCGTAAGCCTTTATGGTGGCTATGGCATCGCGTTTGGTGTATACATGTATTTGTTACCGCACGCGTAAATAAAGTGAGCATAAGAGTGAGAGAGGTCGACGTTGATTTGCACGCAGTCATGACGAGCGTGGGAGAAAGAGAGAATGAGTCTATTCACCGCGGGGCACTTGATGTTGCTCCAGCGTGAGCTTTCCCACGATCACCATCCATATCCAAAGCGCCGAGCGCGTACCGTGTCGCCGAAGGTAATCGATTTATCGGGTATGATTTTTGGACATTTTTTCGCCCACATTATTCGATAGACTAATTGAATCAACCTGTGGAAAGGCGCAGATAAGTTTCTTTTCACCATAACTATTGATTACTGGATAAATGTCAGAAACAAAGTCTTAGAATAAATATTTTTTTACAATCTGTAGATACGTGTGGAAATAATAGTAGATTTTTAATGGAATTATAGTGCATACCCGGCTGCATATGTACCGTGAATAAAGATGAAAAATTATACGTTGAATGTTAAATTTTCGCTCATGTAATTGATATTTGTTGTGACGTGTTGCAGAATAAAAAATAATTTATACATGCGAATTTTACATCAAAACAAAATGTATGGCTTATTATAGTCACATATGAAATTTTTAAATTGTCGACCTTACACGATTTATCTTGATGTTTGGGCTCTTCATAAAACAAGGGAAATGTGACAACATATGTGATTTGATTTTATTACAAGTGAAAGATTTATTATTAAAAAAATTTACTCCAACAAAGATGATCTTTTCGTCAGCTGGGTACGTTACAATGGTACACCTAAATCCGAAAGTGATAAAGTTTGTGCTTATAGTAGATTCGAGTTCTATATGTCGTTCTATACGTTTACGAAGCTCCGCTATTCGTGCCGCTTACTGTTGGAATACAGCTATGTTTGATTTAGCGCGGAATGTTGCCCGCGGCTAGAGCCGCCACCCAAGCCTTCCCAAATTACGTTTACATAAATGACTAACAATTACCAACAAGCCGAGGATACAACAAACACACGGGGTGCGGCCTTACCGGCCTCGCCTGGCTTGGCCTGGCCTGGCCTGGCCTGGCCTGGCCTGGCCTGGTTGTGGCCTAAGTAAAAACTCGTTAATTAATTAACCTCGCCCTTTCTCTCTGCCGGCTTTGTGAGCAAACACAGGAGCGGGTGTGGGAGGTTTACGCCGTAGTTGTAAAGGGAGGTATAGGGACCCGCTAAACTACTGGGGGATGTCCAACCTCGAGAGGCCCCCGGCATGTTGTGGTAACCTGAGCCGACTAGCAGTCCCCCTCTCCCCCTTAACCCTCCTTTATATACATCTGGAAGTCGTAGCTGCAATTCTGCCACGGCGAGCCCTACAGCGAATCCTTGCAGACTATTCCCTGCGTCGCCCTCGATCCCCACCTGCTAAGCTCGCTGGTATGGCCGGCGTATATATATAAATGCATATATATATATATATGTATATGTGCATTATGTTCTCTCTAAGCAAAACATACCCAGAAGCGCATAGCCTTAGCTCCGACTTCGCGGTTACCGCTGCTTGATCTCGCATGGTCGATCTCTCTGCTCTTTCGCCTCTATCTATCTATCCTATTCGCGCAAACTCTCCTTGTCGCCATCTTTGTCCATGGTTATGAGAATTATGCTGCGGGCGCTTAAAAGCTTCGTAAACATCGAGCACGTGCAGTAGAAAGCCATATGCGGGTGAGGTACTGTTGGGGAACAAGAAAGGGATCAATGGTGGACCCAAGGCAGAGAACTGACTTCTGTAAAGACCGGTCTTATACTCGTCCTCGGCTGTAGATGCCACAGAATATTCCACAAAGGATACTTTACGTTAATGGGTACTGTGTTCCCTCTGTACCTGACGTTCTTCGATTTCTTGTTTTTTCTTCCCCTTTTTTTTTTTATTCGATGGAAATGATAGCAGTTGGTTTTACTCTCCTCAGCGAACCGCTCGAGGCTTCGAGCGAAGAAAAAGAAACGTCATTAGCTTACTAATTATGAGTCGATATTGGATATTATTAATTTCCATCTTTGCCTTTGAATTCGCCGCTTTAATGAACTTCTTCGCGCCACACGAAGATGAGTAAAGTAATCTCATACATGAGATTTCTCGATAAGTCTTGAGATCAGCGCGAAAAGAGTCTGATGGAACGTTTTACACTCCAGCAATATTAGCAACATGTGCTGCGATATCTATTTATAATAGCACAAGAGCATACAATTAATGCCTTCACTCACGTAGTCGCGACCATTTGATCTATCAATATATAAAGGCAAGAAATTGACATCGGAGTAAAGTGAAAGAAAGTGAAACGTCCTCTGTTTTGCCGCGATAGCTCTGAAGGGTAACAAAGCGGATGACTGGAAGCGAGAGTGCGTTGTGGACAGGGAAAAAGCGAGAGAGAAAGAATCATCGGGTTGTCGCAAAAACTGTGACGAGTACGAAGGCACAGTATTCTCTGTAGCAGTCCGCATTTGCGTTGACCCTGGAGGCTTTCGGGAAACGAAGCGCGTAATTACACGCCCAAGGGCGAGCGTCGTTCCAAGCAGACCCCTAACTAACTCTCCGCTTACGTCTGCTCTACGATTCTCCGCGCTCGGTCCAATCCTTTCCTGCCTTCTCTTTCCCTCTGCCTTTTTGGTCTTTTGCTTCGTACGGTCACATATCTCCATCTCATTGTAAATAATCCATCAGACCGATACATGAATTGACAGATAACGTTTAAGGGGAAAGATAACGTTTAACATAGGTAAAGGAAAAAAACGACTACTTTCATTCAAGATCAATTCACACAGAATTCAATAAATGCAATACTTTCTCGAAAATTATTGATGATGTATATTTGTTCAAAAACATATCTTTGTAAATTAATCTGTAAAATAATACATGTAGGATTAATAAAAAATATATATTCACGTAATGGTAAAGATATTTATTATTTATTACGGTACTGTAAATAATATATGTATAATATGTATAATAGTATATGTATAATAGTATTCACGTATAAACTTACTTTACGATAAACCTTTTAACAAAAAATAAATATATTAAAACAATGGTTTATTTATATACAATTTTCATAAAATTTATATGAATACCATTATCTCTCCATTATGCTATTTATTAAACATGTACTTAATAATTATTAATATTTATGGCAAACAGTTCGAAAGTTCTTTAAATTTATATAACATACTTTATTAAGTGGAAAAAAGCGAAACATTGATAATATTAATATACGATAAATGGAATTATTTTTTTCTAAAAAAAAAATTTTGCTATGTAAAAATACCATAGGCGACGTAAATTGTTCAGAAAGGACTTGGTCATTTTATATCGTTCCACACATTTTTGACGTCGATTTTCTTCTCCATTGCAGAAAACCCTTCCATGTTTCCTAGGGACCAAAAAAGATAGACCAAATACCATTCGACATTTCTGATACTCTCGGCGATTTCAACTTGCTTTACATTCCAGAACTTATTCTTTCGTCTGGTTTCTTTACATACTATATATCTTATAAGTATCTCGCACATAACGCTATATGTGAGTCGAAAATTTAGTAAAATAAGAAAATATATCTTCATGCACATTCAATTCGAGAAAATTATGCAACAGAAAATGTTTTCATTTGTTCAAAACAATATATTAAAATCTGGTCAAATTATTTATTTTTTCTTTTAACTAGTTGGACAATTTATTTCAACTACCTACTTTTCAAGCTTATTTATTACTTTTAGTTATCATTGGAAATAATTGAATTAATCGCGTGACAGAAACATCTTAATCCCAATCTTAATCTTGCATAATGGTATCTTATCTACCGTATCCCCCTAGATACTACAGCGCACGGTACATCGGGTATAATACTCGATAAGATGCTTATATAGAGATCAGAACAGGTCTCCAGTGTTGCATCACGAGTAATATGTTAGACGTTACTTGCTTACTTTTATTATCTTCCGTTTATGCCTCAGGAAAATGAAATTTTCTCTGAGATGCCGGCGATTCGTCTTGTGGGATTAAAAAGCTCCTTAATTTCCCTAGCGGGGCCTCGGTATCTCACCTCTTCTTCAATAACACGTTCCACCATTTCGCCATGCATCCACTTTCGGCTACACCAGCCAGCTACACAACATGGCTAGCTTTTAGTTTATCTCTTTCTTGTATATCGCAAAAAATTTAGACTTAGGACTGTGGACAGTTGTGCGAGTGTAAAATGAAAGAAAAAAAGAAAGAAAGATAGAGAAGCAGCAGACTAATGCGAGCAGAAATTAAACAGAATTCTAGATGAAGCCTCACCGGAGTGGTGCGCGCTCTGACATGCTAATCACCGAAACACTCAGTTCTTCAGAGGCGTTTTCCTCTTTCCGCCAACGATGCTTATGAAATATGCAAATACTCCGTCACTGTCCATTTCATTTCGTCAGGGAAAACTTTGGTTGCGTATCAATATATTTTAGAAAACTTCAGAATAAAGTTTACACAATGTAGTACACGATGTTTCGTTAATATTCCAAGTATTAAGTTAGCTCATAAATGCAGAAAAATGAAAGAAATATGTTTCTTATATTTTTATTTAATATTTTTTACATAATTATTACTCGTTGAATATTTTATCTATTTCTTTAATAACTCGCATCATTTTTGACGCGTTTCTCGCTATAATGTGTTCTTTTTTCCATATTTCTTTTCTATATGTTTTAATTGCAACAAAATTGACTGTAAAAGGCATTGTTACCTTGTGAATAGGTTCTACGTTATATTGAGAATAAAAAAATGAGCAACCAAAAATCTAAAATTTAATGTACCTATATATTATATATTTAAAACAGCAATTAACCAGGCAAAAGTCGGAACAAACTAAGGGTACCGACGGCATTCACTGCACTCTCGGGTTCCCCTGTTAATTAATAAAGTATCCACGTAAACTAACAGTTTTACTGTAGAGCTGGCGAACTTAATACAAAAGAAGCAGCCTTTGTTTCTGCGCGACGAAGTAACGAAGTCTCAGACAAAGTCAGAGCTAGACACTGGGCAGATTACTCGTTACATACTTAAAACCTCAACAGCTAAGCGAAGGAAAGATCAACTTTTTTCCACTATTTTTTTTATGAAATATCGATTTTTTGAGCCACTATCCTTCCGATACTTTTCTGTGCTAATACGCAAAATTCTGACTAAAGTCGTTGTACAATTCCAGTGTAGTGACTCAATTAAAAAACTTAAATTAAAAAACGATAAAAAACATTTCTATATTAAAATAAAATTTAAATTGTGTCGCATTATTGTATTAATTATAAATTAAATATTAATAGTTTATTATTACAAAAATATAATTAATTCCTGATCAATATATATATTTGTTGTAATTTTACTTTAAAAGCCGTTTGCTTTAAAAATTCAACCAACGTTTACAACAATGTTGGAAAATGTTCCATAAAATTACAGTATTACTACATTCTCTCTGCACTGAATCGGACTTCACAAAGAATTATAGAGGCAGTTAAGATGCATTTGTTACAAATTTACAAAGTAACGCCTCTCGCGTAACTGGCAGGATGTATTCGGGAAAAGTAGCCAACCACTTTCCGCACCAGTTATTTCTCGTTCCATTATGGCTAGAACTAGAGACGCCTTAGAAAAGGGCGAGCACGTATGCCCGCTAAGCGCGGTACTCAAGCAATGAAGGAAAGGAAGCCACTGAAAAAATAACTTTTTAATTCGGCCTAATGTCCAGACGGTTGGGAGAGGCTGGATTTATGGTGCCGGCCTCCCACCCCTGGGGTCGAGCTAGTGTTTACGAGAGTTCACCACAAGAATGTTGTCTACTACCCTTTGCTACCCTCCTAAATATTGCCCGCGTGTGTTACGTGCCGGTGCTATCGCTGCTGTTACTACTAGCTCTGCAGCCGTTGCTGTTGCCGCTACCGTCACTGCTGCTGCCGCTGCTGCTGTTGCTGTTGCTGCTGCCAGCTTGTTTTTCGAGGCGCTTTCATTACGCGTACCGTAGTTGCATTCGCGATTAAACCGCTGAGTTATGCGCATGTGCATTTTTAGCATACCGCGTTGTCGTCACTCGGTCATCGCAGCTTCTCTTTTTATTTTTTTGCATACTATTTGTTTCGCCTCGATCTCACGACATAGTCAGCTGCCTCGAAAATCTCGCGTGATACGACGCGCGCGATAAAATTGGTATGTTCAATCCGCACACTCGGAATTCGTCCCATTAGAAATTATGTCCTCCGGTGATTTATTCTCGAATGAAACAAATGTGAAAATCACGATGACAATTAAATTTTATGACAGCAGAAAATTACAGAAAAATTAAGTATTACGTCACTATGAAATAAAAATGATACATTAAAATATAATATAATAAATCTGCACACATACATAAAATACACTATCAAAAACTGCAATTAAAATTATTTCACATTATTGACTAACAATCATAGGACACAATATGTGTTCTGAACTTAAATTCTCTTTATAATTCGCATATCCATTTAAAACATGAAACCGATTTAATCTTTTAGACAAATTTCACTCGAATTTTGAGAGCCCATACCTTCATTAATGCTTTATTCCATTGCAGTCATAAGCGCAAGCTACGATTACAACATATTTGTTTGAAATTTACGCCGAACATTTTCCAATTTAATGAATATTAATCATTTGATTTTTAAAAATGCCTTAGGCATACCATGACACCGAGCAAGACCAAATATTATAGTCCATTATTACTTTTAAAAACCACAGTTAAATTATTAAATTACTGTGATGTCATTCTATTAATACCATGATTTCGAGTCACGCGTTTGGCAACAGACTCGTACGAATGCGAGCGGTCAAAAGGGACCTAATTAGTAATTTAACGAGATAACAATAATGTTCCCGATAACACCGACAAAACAGCTGCGCCGCAATACGAACAATTTTATTGTTTCAAGCTGATCTTTCCTACGCTTGTTTATCGAAACAGTAGATACAACAGCACCAATCCCTGTGTATGCAATTGTATATCGTCACAGCATTATTCATCCCTCGGGCGTATTTGACCGGCTGTATCCTAATGAACATTCTCCCATTCACCCTCCTCGAGCGACCCACGTTTAGTCCCATTCGCTTCTTTTTCCCCGCCATTTGTCGCACGCACGGGAACCGAGTGCTCTCTGAATTATTAATAAACGTTTTGGATAAATTGTTCGGGAATGCCGACGGAGACCGATTGCCCCGAAGATCTATCTAGGTCGATATACCCGCGCAACGGGACCATCTCGAAGAACCTGGGGCAAAAGATACTGCGTGATATAATAAGAACATAGAATGCCAATATATGTCCCTCTGTAAACACGATAAGAATTGGCGTTGGGAGATGGGATAGTGCGAAAATGATGATACATAGGGCGCTATAAGTGCGTCGTTGAAGAAATAGGATAGAGACGGAGATCGACACCATACTGTTTAAAAGAAAGGTATAGGAGTGCGCCATGGGGAGAAGACGCGCGAAAAATATCGATAAAGGAAAGATAGTCGACTCGTCAGTGTCGTGTGTACACTGTATACTTACACCAGTCATAGGATACTACCACGGTCTATCGCCATCGCATGTAAGCGAGAGATATTTAAAGTACGATGAAGAAAAATATACAGAAATGTAATGTAATATCATATGTAACTAAAATGCACTTGTGATATTGAATGAACACTGAACTGAAACGGTACGATTATATTTTAAATTAATTAGAGGGAGCTAACTAGTTTGATAACAAAAATAGAAAAATTGCGAGTACAATATCAAACAATCAATTGCAATGATGGAAAGAGTTTTAATTTTTTACATTGCTAAAACTATATCTTCTATCATGTACAATTCTCATTTTAATGTAATGTTTACAACCATCGTTTAAAATGATTAAAGATATAACGCAGATATGTGACTAATTGTGATATTGCAATTAGCACAATGAAATAACATAACACGTTATTTTATTTAATAAAAAAATGATTTTATTTAAACTGTTTCATCGGCAAAGAAATCTGATTTTATTTATTTGATTTAAAAAAATGTTTCTTTCCTTGGCTGCAATTTCAATTGGCACAATCCCTTGTGGTATTAAAAAAGAAGGAGTGGAAGAGAAGGAAACGCATAGATGCATAGATCTATAAAGAAAGTACACCCAAGTCGGCAATGTTGCACGTACATCCCCACAGCTGCTATGCGTTTTCCTCACGAGCATGTTGGGGCTATTGCTAAAATATTGCGGAACCAAATATAGAAAGAAACGAAAAAACCACAAGCAGGGGACGTTTCGAATGCGGGAAGAAAAATACGCGAGAACCACACGAAGGCGGGCGAACGTGCGTTGCCAGTGGCACAACGCGGTAACGACGGGGGGAGGGGGTTGGGAAGGGGG